>JAODAL010010121.1:0-106930 GCA_025379985.1 Phyllomedusa bahiana | reverse complement strand
AAAAAAAAATAAAAGTAAAAAGACATTCAAAAGCCTAACACATCAGTAACGTCTATAAATACAGCATAGACCATAGTGAGCATAATTAATTAAAAAAAGAAAAAAAAAGATCTAGACAACCCTTTAGCACTTTACTTTCCTGTCTGGTTTGTCTCCTGCAGAACTTTCTGTCAATCTTTTTACATTCACAGAAAGCTCTGCAGGGTGTATAATTTGCTCCAGCTAAGGGCCTACTCTAGCAACAGCATTGTATAATTAGAGAGTGCTAGAATGATAATATAATTTAGTACTTTAGTGATGCAGTATTTTGTTCTTGGAATCGCAAAAGCTCCATAGTTGCCTTTCTTAGTCACCTCACTTCCATTAAACAAATTAGAAGTAAAAGTGGAAAAAAGTCATACATACCCTAAAATCATTAAAACAAATAAAACACAGACTTTGCCCTCACATTGCTCTGTATTTTTTGTTACTAATAAAATGTAACAAAGACTAAATATAAATTGTGGGTCAGCGGGAATTAAATTGACCCACAAAATGAACACAACATGTCAATAATACCACATGATAAACTTAAAAAAACTAAAACAACAAAACAATGGAGCAATTGCATTTTCCCCCATCTTCCCTGTTTTGTTTTTTTAGGGGGGCCAGACACTTTGACTGTATGTGGCCCTGAAATTCCTGATGGCAGCCCTGCTTGTGCTGCTTACTACTGTGCGGCCCTAAGCTCCGCAGCATTAGGCGGTGTGATGTACCGGTCACACCGTCTGCGCTTCTGAGTCTCAGACACAGGAGACACTGGGAGCTTCGGTACCGGCGTAGGGAGTGTGATGACATCACACCCCCACACTGGACACAAGCTCCCAGCATGAACCTATCAGTGGGAGAACGAGAGAGGTCATTTATTTTTTTATAACAGGGAGCACCTTCACACCTGCAAGAGGTATATATAAACCTACAGGAAGAATGAATACATCAAAAGAGTATAAACCTACAGGGGTCATTTAAATACCTGCAGGGGTCATTTATATGAAGTGAGACCGGGCGGGACACCATACAAGTGGCGAAGGCAGGAAAGGCCAGTGGGCCCCTAAAATCAACTCCTCTGGTGGGCCCTAAGCACCCCAGTCCGACACTGTGTGACACGCATACAGCACACCCCCGATCTCAAGCGCGTTTCAAAGTGCCAGGGATGCTCTGTAATGCGCCTGATATTGGAAAGCGTCTGATTAAAAATATAGCGAACAGGGTTCATACATGTTGCCCAAAATGTGTACATAAAGCATATTGTTGTAGCAATCTCTCATAGGGCGTGTCAGCCGGTTTGCAGACGGCTTTCAAAAACTGAAAAACCGGCTGCAAACCCATGCCATGGGGACAAGGCCATTCTGCACCATATTTCCCTGCCTTTGTGCCAATGTGTGCCATCTGGCTTTTTCAGGGAGCCTGATATTCACAGCCAGTTTCAAGTTCCCACCTGCTGGGCTCTGGGTGGCTCTACAGCATTGACTGACATTTCAGCTCTGCCTTTCCTAGCTGAGACTCAGCCTAGGCACTGGTAATGGAGGGATTTTAACAGAATGGCATATAGCTACAGAGCCTTAAAAGGTTACAGTTTGTCATGAAGAAAGATAAACACTACAGGGAGTGATGTCACCAGCCCCACCAGGGCTCTAGAGCAGAAAGATGTGGTCAGTTATCTAGAGAATTTTGTGTACACAAGCAGGAGATCAGATCTACTCTAGCGCTGAAATTAAGCAAAATCAGAACAGCAATGTAATAGTCTTTATTTACCTTTGCTAATATGGGAATACCTCTTTCATCTTCTATGAAGTTCAGGAGACAAATTGTAAGACAATTTGAGCTGATTTTTAAAAAACTGGCATGGATTATAACCAATGTTGAGGGCCAATTATTATCATGTTTCTTTCCTGAGCTAGATATTGCAAGCCATATGTGACTCATAAGTCGTTGGAATCTACAACCAGCAATCTACACCAATAGATTGTAACAACCAGGGCCATCCTTTCCATTAGGTGTACTAGGCAGTTGCCCGGGGGCCCCACAAGCATAGGGGCCCCAGAGAACATACCCTGGATTCCTAGGTTGGCTCTGCTTATGTAACTGTTTGGTATTAGGACGTGTAAACAGTAAAGAATCATGGTGGAGAAGGGAGCGATCAAATGCTATGCCCAGGGGCCCATAATGTTGTTCTCGCTACGTAGATTGTAAGCCCTCACAGGAAGGGTCCTTTTTGTCACTCATTTCGTTGATGATTATTGTACTGGTTTTGTCTGTATGTACTAAAGCCCTTTCGTATGTATAGTGCCCTTAATGGCAGTTTTAAATAAATAATAATGATACCATTTAACAGGAAAAGACTATATTAAATCAAGTTGAAAACAAATCACTGCAAAGTGAACTACATTCATTACAACTGGTCCCACTCTTCAAGTTAGTATTTAGTTGAGGTACTTTTCTCAGCTTTGCAGCTTTAAGCCTATAAGTAGAGGCTTTTACATATACTTGCATTGCAACATTTCCTCGTTCTTTGTAATTTTTTTTAAGCTTAGTCAAGATGTATGGTGACTATGACTAAAGAGCTATTTTCATATTTTGTCACAAATTCTAAACCTTGCCACTCCAGAACCTTAGCAAAGTATTATAGAGCGCAGCATTGGCTATAGTTAAAGAATTATATTTAGGCTCTTGTGTAGACCTATTTTAGTTGATGTGCCATTTATGGTTGTCTGCCATCTTGATTCCTTTTTCTTTTCTGACATGGTTTTCCTAATCGAGCTTAGAGATCCTATTAGGCAACTACAAATGGCAGGGCGCCATAGCAAACTTTTCAATGGGGCCCCACCCCTGGTCCATAAAAAAAATAAAATAATCAAAGGTTCTGTCAAGAATAACGGAAAAAATAGTGTACACCAGATACTTTCCGCACACGCCAGTCACATCCCGCACACGCCAGACACATCCCGCACACGCAGGTCACATCCCGCACACACCAGACACCCATGTAAACATACTCATGTACACACATGCAGACACGTACACACTCATGTACACACATGCAGACACATACACACCCATGTACACACATGCAGACACATACACACCCATGTACACACATGCAGACATGTACACACATGGAGACATGTACACACTCATGTACACACATATACACACACAAAAAAATGTACCTGATCACCAGGCAAATCTCAGGATAGTGTTGCTAAACAGCAGGTCATAGAGGTGGGGGGGGGACAGAACAGCAGGCAACTTCCGTTTCTTGAGCTCCTGCACACTGCCGTGGCGAAAGCGCACCTCCCCTCCTCTCTAACCCAACATCTTCACTGAGCTACAGCTGAGACTTCAGTCCAGAGAGTTGTGTGCAGAAGGGGGCTGCGCCGCAGGAGCTCTGATTACCGCCCCATACAGCAGCATATTACATTGTCCCTCTGAACTCCCTACTTCCCCTCCCCAGGCTGGAAGGTCACCTGCAGGAAAGGGAAGCACAGACTTTTTTCTTTTTTAAATCTGCCAGCTATTTCTACTGCCGGGTGCCACCCCCTGCAGGGCGCTGCCCTAGTGATAGATACAGCTCTGGCCAAGCCGCGCAGTTCCGCCGGCAGCGAACTGTTATGTTCACTGTCGGCGGGCGCAGGAGCCAAACTACCGGGGGAGGAGACATGGGAGTGTCAAGGTTATAAATTAGGTGTAGAATTATCTTTTTCTTCCACACTTTCCCAATTGGTGGTCTCTGTCCAGATTGCATTGTAAACTGGTCTCAGCTGAGAGCATGAGAAATGAACACCACTCTCCTGGGTCTGGTGCCTCAAATCTGATTTATTATTAGCAAGTTACAGGCTCATATATTTCTTTGGTATGCGTCATGGATCACATGATTGGCCAGTCGGCTGTTGCTGAGGCTGTTGCTAAAACAGATTTGCATATGCACAGTATAACTAGACATGTCAAGTGTCCTTGCACCCTTCCTGTGTCTTCCAAATGAATTTCTAAAGGCCTCATTCTCCTGCAACAAACAGTGTGGAAAATATCTGAATTAACCCCCTTTAAAGGGTGGGTGTAATAAGAGTAGTTTAAAAAACCCCTATCGGATGAGCCTTATAAGGATGTGATAAATACAACAGACTCTAATGTTTTCCATAAACCATCAACTTGACAGGAGCAGCTGCCCCGGGGGCCCAGACCCCCTACTGTCCCGGGCCCGGTTGCAGCTGCTACGTCTGCTACCCCGGTAGGATGGTTTTAAAGATACAGAGGGGACAAAGTTGCTTTGCTCTGACTCCTATCTAAAGGCAGCCATGATAGATCAGTGGCAGAGTTTCTGTCTAATCACTCACACTGCAAAGTGTCTTGTGTATTCTATGTGAGATAGCTTCAGCTGGTCTCTCCTGCCTCCTACCTCAAATCAGTTTCCGCCTATCAGATCTTACAAGCAGAACAAGCTCAAAGCGGCTCAAAACAAGGGAGAAAAAAGAAACACTACATAAGGTCAATCTGCATAACCCAATATAAATGATAATATATAAGACACTTACCTTTTTATGTTATGTTTCAAATAAGCACAACACTACAGAAAGTTTAAAAGCTTGGGGGGGGGAAAAAAAAAGGGGAAAAAATTTTTTTTTCCCCCAAATTTTAAAAGGTTTTTTTAAAAAATTTTTTTAAAACGGGCCCACCGGGGCCCCAAAAATTTTCCCCAACCCCTTTTTTTCCCCTTTAAAACCCAAAAAGAAAAAGGTTTTTTTTGGAAAAAAAAAAAAAAAAAAAATTTTTTTTTTTTTTAAAAAAAAAAACCCCAAAAATTTTTAAAAAAGGGAAAAAAACCCCCTTTTTTTCCTTTTTTTAAAAAAGGGCCCCCCCCCCAAAAAAAAAAATTTTTCCCCCCTTTTTTAAAAAATTTTTAAAAAAAGGGTTTAGGGGTTTTTTTTTCCCAAAGGAAAAATTTTCCAACCCTTTAAAAAAAATTTCCCCCCAAAACCCCCGGAAAGGGGCCCTTTTTTTATTTTCCCCCGGGGGGGAAAAAATAAAAAAAAATTTTTTTTGGGAAAAAAAAAAACCCCTTAAAAACCAAAAAAATTTTTAAAAAACCCCCCAAAAAAATTTTTTTTTTTTAAAAAAAATTTTTTTGGGGTTTTTAAAAAAATTTCCCCAAAAAAAAAAAAAAAATTAAAAGGGAAAAAAAAGGGGTTAAAAATAAAACCAAAAAAACGGGGGGTTTTTTTGGGGGAAAAAAATTTTTTTTTTTTTAATTCCCCCCCAAAAGGGGTAAGGGTTTTTTGGGCCCTTTTTTAATTTTTGGTTTTGGGAGGGTTTTTTTTTTTCCCCCCGGGCCCCCCGGGGGCCCCTTTTTTTGGGTTTTTTTTTTTGGGGGGGGTTTTTTTTCCCCCCCTTTTTTAAAAAGGGAAAAACCCTTTTTTTAAATTTTTTTTCCCCGGTTTTTTTTTTCCCGGTTTCCCTGTTTTTTTTTTTGGGGGGTTTCAAAAAAAGGGGGGAAAAGGGGGGCCCTTTAAAATTTTTCCTTGAATTCTTTTCCCCAAAAAAAAATTTCCCTTTAAATTTTTTGGGGGCCCCCCTTTTTTTTAAATTTCCCCCTTTGGGGGAAAAAGGGGGTTCCCCGGGGGGGGAAAAAAGGGCGGGGTTTTTAAAGGGGGGGGGGGTTTTTTTTTTTGGGGAATCCAAAAATTTTGGGTTTTTTCCCCCTGGGGGGTTTTAAATCCCCAAAAAGGGGGGGGGGGCCCTTTTTTAACCCCCCGGGGGGGGCCTTTTTGGCCCCCCCCAGGGTTATTTTTAAATTTTTTTTGGGGGTTTGGTTGGAAAAGGGGGGGCCCCCCCCCTTTTTTTTTGGGGGGGTTTTTAACCTTTTTAATTTAAAAAAATTTTTTTTAATACAAAAGGGTTTTTAAAATTTTTAAAAATTTTTTTAAAAAAAAATTTTAAAAAAAAAATTTTAAAAATTTTTTAAAAAAATAATTTTTTTTTTTTTTCTTTTTTAAAAAATTAACCAAAAAACCCATTCCTTTTGGTTTTTTTTTAAAAAAAAAATTTTTTGGGTTAAAAAAAACCCAAAAAAAAAAAGGGGCCCCCTTTTTAAAAAAAGGGCCCTTTTAAAAACCTTTTTTTTTGCCCCCAAAAAACCCATTTTTTAAAAAAAATTTTTTTTAAGGGGGGGGGGAAAAAAAAAAACCCCAAAAAAAACCCCCCAAAAAAATCCCCCTTTTTTTTGGGGGGGGGGGGGTTTTTTTTTTAATTTTAAAAAAACCCAAAAAATTTTTTGGGGGGCCCCCCTTTTTTTTGGCAAAAAAAGGGGAAAGGGGGGGGGGGGGGAAAAACAAAAGGGGGAAAGGGGTTTCCCCTTTTTTTTTGGTTTTAAAAAAAATTTTTTTTTGGGGCCCAAAAAGGGCGGGGTTTTGAAGGGGTTGGGAAAAAAAAAAAAAAAAACCCCCCAAAACCCAAAAAAAAATTTAAAAATGTTTTTTTGTTTTTGGGGGCCCTTTTTTTTAAAAAGGGTTTTTTTTGGTGGGGTTTTTTTTTTTTTTTTGGGGGAAAAAAAAAAAGGGGCCCGGAACCGGGGTCCGGTTGGGGGGTTTTTTCCCCGTTTCCAAAAAAAACCCCAAAAAAAAAGGGGCCCCCCGGGGGGGGGAATTAAAAGGGGGGGGGGGGAAAAAAAAGGGCCCCCCAAAAATTTTTCCCAAAAAGGGAAAAAAAATTTTTGGGCCGGGGGGGGGAAAAAAAAATTTTTTTTTCCCCAAACAGAAAAAAACCGGGTTTGGCCCCTTTTAAATTTTTTTGGGGTTTTTACAAAAATTTTTTTGGGCTTTTCCGGGGGGTTTTTTTAAAAAAAGGGCAAATTTTTTTTAAAAAATTTCCCCCCCCCCAAAAAAAAAAAAGGGGGGGAAAAAAAGGGGGGGGAAAAAAAAACCCTTGAAAATTTAAAAAAAAAGGGGGAAAAAAAAATTTTTTTTCCCCCCCTTTTAAACCCCCCCCCCTTTTTTTTCCCCCCCAAACCCCTTAAAAAAAAAACCCCCCCCGGGGTTTTCCCCCACCCCCTTTTTTTTGGGGGTTTTTTCCCCCCTTTGGGAAAAAAAAAACCCCCAATGGGTAAACCCCCTTGCATTTTCCCCCCCCGGGGGGGGCCCAATTTTGGGGAAACCCCCCAAAACCTGCCCAAAAAACCCCCCCCGGGGGCCCCCCGGAAGGGGGGCCCAAAAAACCCCCAAAAGGGGGGGCCCCAAAAAAGGGGGAAAACCGGGCCCCCCCCCCAAAAAATTTGCCAATGGGGTTTTTCCCCCCCCCCCCCCCCGGGGTTTTTACCGGGAAAACCCGGGGCAAAAAAGGCCCCCCCTTTTAAAATTTTTTTGTTTTGGGGTTTTTTTTTTTTTTTTTAAAACCCCCCCCTTTTTTTTTGGTTTTTTTTTGGGGGGCCCCCCAAAAAGGAAGGGGGGGGGGGGGGGCCCCCGGGCCCCTTCCCCCAAATGGGGGTTTTTCCCCCCCAAAAAAACCCCAAAACCCCCCCGGGGGGGGGGCCCCCTAAAAAAAAAAAAAACCCCCCCAAAAACCCCCAAAAAGGGGGTTTTCCGGAAAAACCCCCCCGGGGGGCCCCCCCCCTTTTAAAAAAAACCCCCCCTTTTAAAAAAAAAGGGGGCCCTTTTTTTTAAAACCCCCAAAAAGGGGGGGGGTTTTTTTCCCCCCGGGAAAATTTTTTTTTTTTCCCCCCCCCTTTTTAAAAAAGGGGGGGGGGGCCCCTTTTTTTTTCCCCCGGGCTTTTTTAAATTTCTTTTTTTAAAAAAGGGGGGGGCCCCCGGGGGGGGCCAAAAAACCCCCAAAAGGGGGGAAAAAAAAAAAGGGGGAAAAATTCCTTAAAAAGAAAAATTTAAAAAAAATTTTTTACTTTTCCCTTTTCCTTTTTTTTTCCCACGCCCCCGGGAAAAAAATTGTTTAAGGTTTTAAGGGGGGGGGGGTTTAAACCCCTTTTTTTTGGGGTTTGGGGTTGGGGAAGGAAAAAAAAAAATTGGGGGGAAATTTAAAAAAATTTTTTTCCCTTTTTTAAAAAAACCTTTTTTAAAAAACCCCAAAAAAAAAAATTTTTTTTTTAAAAAAAAATTTTTGTCTCTCTACAATCTAGTCCCTATGATCAGGAGTGTATATTGATGTATAATAAACATGTGGAAAAATTAGTTGGTACCCTTCCGTTAATGAAAGAGAAACCCACAACGGTCACTGAAATTTAAATTGAAATTGACAAAATAATAATAAAAATTTTTTAAATTTTTTTTTAAAAAACAAATTAAAAAATCAGACAAAAGCTTTTTTGAAATTTTTGGGGTTTAACCAAAAAATGAAAAGAAAAAAAACAAATTAATAAGACAGGCTGGACAAAAATAATGGGAACCTTCAACTTAATATTTTGTTGCACAATCTTTTTGAGTCAAACAGTGCAAAAAACAATTTTTCAAAAGAGAAGAGCAATATATCCTAAAATGTACAAAAGTTTTATTTAATCTCATGTTAATAACATACACAAAAAAGGGGATAAAAAATTAAAACTTTGTACCTTTAAAAGGTAAACTGCTTTCCCATTTTCTTTTTTTGGCTACCAATGCAAAAGAAAAAGGGAGTTTTTTTAGGGTTTTTCGTTTCTTTTTAAAAAAATGGGGGAAAACGGCTGTTTAATTTATCTCCCATAGCTTCTTTTAAAAAAAATCCTGCTGTCTCCCCTGAGCTTCTTTTTTTCCCGCCGTTTTTTTTACGGTCGTATTTTTGGGAAAATGCCTTTAAAAAAAACCCGAGCCGGGCAGAAAAATTTACTCAGGGGGTTTTTTGGGAAAGCCCCCCAACGGACGTTTTTTTGGGTTTTTCGGCGGGTTTTTTTGGGCCCCGGGTTTTTTCAATGAAAAAACCCCCCAGGGAGACCCAAGTCCCCTTTATAGTGGGGGTTATAAAGGGGTTATAAAGATAAAAATTTCATACAAGGTCGATGTTCCTTTTTTTGTACCTTTTTTGAATAAAATTATCTTCCCTTTGGCCGCTAATTTTATTTTTGCACAATTCATATATTTTTTCGCTAAAAATACTTTTTTTATGGTTTTTGGGCGTCAGAATAATTTTTTTGGGATTTTAGTGAAAAAAACCTTTTCTTAACTATTTTGGCGCTAAAAAAGTATCTCGCTTCTACCCCAAAAAAAAATTTTTTTCCCGAATTTTGGCGCCAGAATCCTTTTTTACGGTTTTTTTCCCACAAAAATCCTTTACTGAACATATTTTGCGCAAATAATTTCTCGCTTCTGGCACAAAAAAATTTTTTTTTACGGATTTGGCACCAGAATCCTTTTTTTTTTATTTCGCCGCAAGATAAATATCTTTATACGCCAACATTTTTAAGTCCCTTTTTTGCTTCAAAAAAATATTTTTTTTAAGGAATTGGCGCAAAAAGCTTTTTGGGGGGTTTTTGCCGCTAAAATCCTTTTCTTAAGTTTTTTACGCTAAAACAGTTATCTTGCGTATGCAAAGATAATTTGGGTTTTTGTAAATTTTGTGCAAAATTTGGGCAAAAATTTAAATAAAGCATTACACGCAGCAGCAGCACAAAAAGGGGACAATTCTCACAAGGGCTCAGTACTAAAGGAAGTGAACTTAAATTTAACCCCACCTTAGGTGTATTTACATCCAAGGGCCTAATTTTTGCAAAATTTAAAAACAAGCAAAGACCTTCAAAAAAAAAAAACGCGAAAAAAAACGGGCCGTTTTTTTCAGTGTTTTTGACGGGCATGACAAAAATCGTTTCAAAACTTTTTAGAAAATTCGTTTTCGGCGTTTTTGTCCACTGCAGTGTAGACATAGCCTTTATATTCTTAGTTTTTCATTTAATTGGAGACGTTTGTTACATACACAGGGAAATTCCGGCAATACAACGGGCTAGGCATAAAAAAAGAAAACTTTCTGTAAACTTTAAATAAATTTGAAATGCCCAAACAATACAAAGCCCCCTTCATGAGCAAACTGCTCCAGCTTCTCAGGGTGAAGTCCCTTTCTCCAACGCATTTCAGTTCTTTCCATGGATTTCAATGTACCCAACTATAGCACTCCAATGCTTTGCTCTTAGCCTTTCTTGTGTTTTTAGCGGGCCCCATAAGAAATTTCAGGACCATCATGAAGCATCGGGGCCACATATCATACATAACAATCGAACATCCCACCGGGACTTTCTGAATTAATTCATTACAATAAGACTGAATTCTGCCAAACAGTGACCATATAGTGTTTGTGTGACCCTGTTACACTGCATCTCAGTGGTTAATTTACCGACTCACATGAGTCCGCTGATTAGTCGTTCAATTTTTCTTTTTTCTTCTCTTTTCGTTCGACCCAATGAAAAATTTCCCAGCCACTATACTCCCTCATAATTCACAACACAAACACTGGGGACTTTTTTTGAGGGGGGCCCCACACGGAGGGGGTGGAAAGGGACCTGAGGGCCCCCACACAGAAGGGAGAGGGGAACAAAAGGGGGGCCCACACAGCAGGGGGGAGACCTTGAGTGGGGTCCCACACAGATGAGGAAAGGGGGGCCTTCAAAGGGACCCCGCACAGCTGAGGTAGGCACTGGGGGGGGGGGGGGCCCTTCGAGGGGCCAACATAGTTTTAGGATTGGGGGCCTGGGGGCTTGTGAGGACCCCCACACAGCTGGGGCCTTGAGAGGGGCCCGACACAGCTGTGGTCCAGGGGGGGCGCTGGGACAGAGCGGGGCGTCAGAGGGGCCCCACACGTTGCCTGGGGGGGGGGGGGCTTGAGAGGGGCCCCCCACAGTGGGCCCCGGGGGGTTGGGGGCAAGGGGGGTTCGAGGGCCCCAAAACGTGGGGCCCGGGGGGGGTCACTGGGCAGGGGGGGCTTTAAAGGGAAACCCCCCCAGCGGGGGGGGGGGCCTTCAAGGGGGGCCCCCACAGTTGGGAATGGGGGGCGCTGGGGCCTGGAGAGGGGCACTCCGCAGCTGGGGCCCCGGGGGGGCTAGGACAGATGGGGGCTTCAGAGGATCCCCACACAGCTGGGGCCTGGGGGGAGCTGGGGCCTTGAGAGGGGTCCTACACAGCTGGGGTCCAGGGGGAGCCCCACAATATCACAGAGTGTGAGGAGGGGGGCGCTCTATACATTAACATGCAGCAGCGTCTCACTTCAAGTTCTCCTGCACAGCCTGTGATTGGAGTCGGCTCCTTTTTTATCGCTTGCCTGTGGGCGGGCTTTAGTGTTCAAAAACAGCATCCCGCCGGGCAAGGGAAGAGAGGGGGGGCCCCAACTCTGCACAGGGTGAAAGGAGAAGAAGTTTAATGAGACGCTGTGTCTGTGTCGAAGCGCGGCCACCCCCCTCACACTCTGGCTGCAACGGCCAACAAAAGTCGCATGCCCATTGGGGCCCGTGTTGTCTCAGGTGGTTGTTTGTGAAACACAAAGGGGGCCCGCTTTTTTTTGGGGGCATTATCGTTGGAGGACCCCCGGTGATGGGACCAGCTTTCTAAACTGTGCTGCTTATTTCATTGTACTCTGCACAGATTCAAGACATCGTGTGTCAGATGCAAGAAAGTAGCCCTAAAACATAACTGAGCCTCCTCCATGTTTCATAGTTAAATGTCTTTTTTTTCTATGCTTTTTTTCTCGTGAACATTGAGCTGATGTGACTTGTCAAAAAGCTCCAGTTTTGTCTCATCTGTCCAAAGGACATTATCCCTAAAGCTGTGTAGCTTATCAATCTGCATTTTAGCAAATTCTAGCCTTGCTTTTTTATGATTTGCTATCATCAGTGGTGCCCCCCTTGGTTTTCTTTCACTAAGTCCATTTTGGCAAAGAAATCTATGTACCCTGATGTACCCTGACCTTGGATTACACCTCCAAACTCTTAGGAATGGTAACTAAAGATCCCAGAACAACTTCCAATTATCTTTCTCTTCAACATGTCATCAATTTTCCTTTTGCTGCCATATCCAGGGACGTTGGGTTAAGTCCTATGGACCTTAAACTTCTGAATAATATGTGTAACTGCAGTTACAGGAACATCAAGATATTTGGAGATGGTCTTACAGCAGTTACCGTTGATATATTTGTCTATAATTATCTTTCTAAATTCTCTCCTTAGATTCTTTTGGTATTTATATTTTTTTTTTGTACCACATAACATGGACCAAACAGCACCGTAACTAAATAGGCAACTAATGAATCAAAATTTTTTGGGGGGGGTAAAGTAAAGACACTTGTGGTGCTAATTACAGGACATACCTTAGTGTAACATGTACCTATGGTCAAGTTATTTTAAATATTTTCTAGGGGTAGTATCATTTTTGTCCAGGCCAGTTTCATTAATTTATTTATTTTTCATCTTTCGGTTGAAACACAATTCAAACATAATATATGATTTTAAGTACTTGATTGTCAGTAAATTTAAATGTATTATTACTTTTGACAGATTAAAATTATTTTAGTGGCTACTGTGGGTTCTTTATTATTTACCAGTAGAGTGCCAACAACTTTGTCTACATGTTTATGTGTTGATTTACATGATAGCCCAGAATAACAGGGAAGAAAGCATTGCTGCCTCTTGTGCTATATAAACAGTGCTTACTGAGCAATGTGTATATAACAATCAAAAAAGGACCCGTGACATCTCCTGATAAGTCAGTTTTAGTAAATACTTATGTTAGCTGTGAAATAACTCTTCTGGAGCATCTTACCTTTTTTTTGTGCTGTTCTTCTGTTAGCCTTTTGAATGGTAACGCCTAGCTGGCAGACTCAGCACTACATTTCTAGAAGTAATGTCAGCAAAATTGGTAGGTCAGACGTGCAGGGGAAAACAGGGGGAAACAGGGGAACCACACAACTTAAGGAAAGTCAAAAGTTTGGACGCATCTGACTCCTTAATCTTGATTTCTATTTTCACCCTAAATACTTACAGCTTAAATGCATTTTCACACAATTTTTGTTGGAGAAACATTCCTGGTGGTTATCTTGAAATTGTTAAAAATAATGCCATGAGTTCCATGGTACTATCAAGACAAATGGGGTTTACTTCAATTTCTATTATCTTGTAAACCTTCTTAAATGTGTAAAAGAATGCAAACAATAAAAAAAAACTCTTCTGTGAGTAAATGTGTCCAAACTTTTGAATGGTACTTAGAATTGACACTACTCCTATCAAGGGTATGGATAATTTTTTTTTTAAAATTACCCACTGATACGATGCAAAATAGTAATTAGTAATGGGCAGGGAAAAGAGTGGGCAGTTGCTTCAGCTGTATGGGACAATGAAAGTACTCATGGCAGCCCCGTTTGCACAGTTGTATGCAGACTACTAAAGATGTATAGAGTCTGTCCATGGTCAGCAAGTAGCTAACCTTTACGGCTTGTTCACACAGAGTTTTGACTCCGTATTAACATACGCTTTGTAGATTTGTCTCAGGGACCGACAGGACGGACCCAGAGAAGCATTCAACAATTAGCAGTGAGATTATGACTGCGGGCTATGAGGAACACGCAGCGGCGTTCACATGAGAGATCACCGCTGTGTGTCTGCATCGCGCCTGTCGGGTCCGCTTTACGGACCCGATCAAAGAATTGACATGCAATTCTTTGATCGCATCTACAAGACGGACCTGACAGATGCAGGGCAAACATGCAGCGGCGATCTGTCGTGTGAACACCGCTGCGTTTGCCTCGTTGCGGGCAGTGATAAAGTCACTGCTAATTGTTAGATGCATCTCTGGGTCTGTCCTGTCGGTCCCTGAGACATATATACAAAGCGGATGTTGATATGGAGTCAAAACTCCTTGTGAACAACCCCTTACTTATGATATATCAGTCTAAAAGTATATTAACAGATTCAAGTGTGCTTTGGAGCATATTCTCTCACCCATGTCAACATCATGGGTGGAAAGACTCAACTGTATCCTGGGCATTACAGTTGAAGAGGCAACCATACAATGCCCAGCAAGTATTGGGCATGGGTCCCATACATTACCTTGAGGCCTGTGCATGATACTAGCTAGAAAATGTACGAGAAAGTTCAGAAAGGTGGGGAGCCCACTCTTTAAATTTTTGCACAGTAGGTAAAATATCCCTGGTAAAAAGAGTGATAAAAGGCCACTTCTGAACTGTGCAAAAGCCCTAGGAGTCCCCTTCTTTAAAAAGAATGCTATGTTTAATATCTCTTAAAAAATATTATGGGCAACATGTATGATCGGGAGTTGCACCTGTTTTCTGGCGAAAACTGCCTGTCGGACGCAGGGATGCGATGTTAGGCGCAACCTTCGCCACTTTTGGATGCGCCTTACATGAAGGGGTGTGCAATGGGCACGCTGTGGGCGTTCTGGGGTGGGACACGGCAAATTCGAAAACTCTGAGGCATGCATGATCGCGGGTCGGCAAAGTGAGGCGCATTGCAGCGCTCGACAGCTCCGACAGGCAGACCTAGTTGAATGTGGTCTATCTGAGCAGAGAAGTCGAAGTGGAGCACGGTATTCTTGTAATGTGCTATAGTTCTACACAACTGTCAAGAAGAATAAATAATTAAGCAAGAAATCCTGCTTGGCGGATCACAGGTCCCAGCAAGCCTTTTGTTGTATATACTGAATTGCATTCAAATTCTAAGCAGCTCCAATACCTCAAAAATTGTTGTTATGTAAAATGTGTAAGAAAACATCTGTCCAACCTCTGTAAAACATCTGCATTGGCTTATGTGATTTAAAATTAGTGTAATTTTCACAGACTTTGCAATACATTTTGTAGGGGATACATTTTTCTTTGCAGCTAATATATATATTGTCATTAATGTTATTGTAAAAAATTTATTAATACATTGATTTAATTTTTCCAGCACTTGGCTATGTCGCTTTATTAAGTAATTCATTTGTTTGACAAATGCTTTTTATTCTTCATCTTCATACTGTGTAATGTATTTCCGATGCGAAATCTGTTCCGTAATTACAGTGCAAATACGTGCCACACTTTGTGACGCGTATTTGCAATGTATTGCAAATACGCGTCACAAAGTGTGGCACGTATTTGCAATGTAGTCTCTTTGTATCATCCCTATCGGCTACCAGTATTCATCACCACCTTATTTTTGGTGGTTATGTAAGTTATATTTAGTCCCCTGATGAACCAGTTTACGTTTTTAACTCGGGAAACGCGTCGGGACATTTGTTGTTGACATTGAGAATCTCTCTGTCCAATAAGCAGTGTATTTTATCTATTTCACTGCTTGTTTTGCTTTTCTATTTAGATTGAGAGACAGCCTTCGGATAGGTGGGGTCGCCCCTTTCGGGGCAGGTGCCCCCCCCTTTTGGATAGGTTCAGCATAGTGACGCTATTTAGGCATCTTTACAGTGTTGTGGAATTTTATTTTTTTTTCCTCGCAACAGCTATTAAATATATCAGCGTACTCTGCAGAACCGTGAGTTACAGACATTTATGAGGCCATATACTGGCCATACGTTTGATACATGTACTTTTGATGCTGTATATTTATCTTGTGCTTCTTTATCTAGGTTACTGTCTCTAGGTGTTTTCTATACTTTGGTATTTGACCATATAGGGAAGGTTTATTGCACAATTTTTTTGTATTAGGTAGTTTTTAATGTATATTAATAAAATTTTGTCGTTTTATTCATTCTTTTGGGGGGTTCTAGATTCTTCTGTGAGCAAATATAATGCTGTGCATTTCTGCAAAAAGAAAACGCGGCAAAAAACTTTGAAAACCAAATCCTAAAAACGTTCATAAAACTGAGTTTTTGTCCACTGCCTGTTAAAAGCTGCTTAAAATAGGTCTGTTTTTGGCATATTTTTTGAGTGAGTTTTTCGTCCAGTGCCGTGTAGACCTAGCCTTTACTTGAAACAGCAGCTATGTTTCTGTGTTGTGGTAACTTTCTGGTTCTGACAACATAGTAGCAGAAAGTATTGGGCCCCACACACATACACCTGGACTGTTAGGCTATGTTCACACGGTGTATTTGCAGGGCGTAATTACGCCCCACAATTATGCCGTGTGGACGGGGGCGGGGCGGGAGCGGGGGAGTGAGCGGGGGGCCGGCCCTTCGCCGGCCCATAGACAATCTTTGCTAGCGGCGCTTTATACGCCGCTAGAAAGTGACATGCGAATTCCAGAGGAGAGGAGACATATTCCATAGTTCTCTATGAGAACTGTGAATTACCGTAATGAATGGGCCGTTTTCGGCCCGTAACTGGCGCACTTCGGCGCGTAATTACGGACCGAAATACGGCCCATTTTAAGCCGTGTGAACATAGCCTTTATTGGTGTGTATTGTGGCAAGTAACTATTCTGCAGGTGGGATCCTATATCCGCACATAGTGATAGGAGTCACCTGTTAAGTGTGGTTGCGGACTGAGAAGAAGTTGAGAAAGTGGCTGGGAGCTATTACCCTATGTATTAAGACACTGCAGGTACAGTGACTGAAGTTTAGAATAAGTATGTAAGGATCTGTGACTGTGTAACAGCTAAGACCAGAATACTTCTGGTACAGAAGTAGGACATCAGTGACATCTGTGATGTGTGTTCCATCTGTGATCTGCATAACATCTGTGACAGCAGAGATGCGTGAAACTAGTATCATCAGTGTCATCCAAGGGAGTAGCAATGGTGCAGTTCTGAGCTGCAGACTATTGCACCCTGAAGTGGGAACAGTAATTGAGATGCAGAGACTCTGTTTTGTGTGCATTGGAGTTGGTACTCTTAAAGATGCACCTTCACCTGTAAAGCATGACACAATAACAAAGCAAAACTATTTAAAAAATAATAGGACAAAAGAAATTAAAAGCATACAGAGATACAGTATAGTTGCATAGGCTTCATAAAGCTTGTACAGAGACGTATTATAGCCATGAGAACATTATACAAATGATTTTTCAGAACTTTTCATGTAATGCTGTAAATGACAGTACAGATATTTCTGTATGAGGCGCTAAAAATAATGAACCACATATGCCAATGAGTGCTTAAACTCCACTTCCCATCAGTAGTGATTTCCTGCTTTAAGTTTTGTCTACTACACAGTGTTATTTGATAATGGTAAAATCATATAAAAAATACAACTGCAAGTAATACAAGATACAAGGTACCTTAGCATTAAATACCAACCTATGATGCTCCTAGCAAAATTTAAACCCGTTAAGGTGTATTGATGTGTTGTAGTTATAACACAATTTTGCAAAAAACATGTTAAGTCTGAAGCATGTTAATACACTATGAGATGTTAAGCAATAGAATCTGTAGGAATTGTGAGCAAATGCACAGAGAGCAAAGTAGTAGATGCTGTACCACAGCAATTAAGTTGTTCTATAGATTGTATTTATATGTATAGTAATGGTAACAATTTGCAACTTTTACACAAGCACAGGAATAATAAAATACACAACCTTGCACATACTTTTGAAGGTAATAAAAAATATTCCACTGATTACAAATAAATGGATATGTTTAAGGTTATTCATTGTATGATGTTCCACAATAAAAGAATTATATATACTGCGGCAGAGCGACCTTGGGCAGTCGCATGTTTCTGCCACTAGGTGGAGTTCAGCAGGACACCTGCTGTAGACATGCCACCGAAAACCTGGGTTTGTTGGGGGAACAAAACTATTTACTGTCAGTAGCAATAGGAAACTGACACAGGTAGCTAGCATGGCTGCCTGTAGCCAGATATAGGTGTCCTTTCCCGGGACGGTCATAGCGTTGGGTGGGAAGTAGTCCCCATGTTCCAGTGCCAGGTCTTACTAGACCTATTAAAAGGCTATTATTCCAGGTGTCCGGGTGAGTGGTGGTGGTCGCCCTCCTAGAGCTCGGAGCATCACTGGAGCTAGAGAGAGGCTCTGGCCCCCAGAGGCTTAAGGAAAGCCTTATCCAAGAGTAAGGAGTGTTATTTTTGAGGTGCTGTGTGATAGGCACATACCTCTGGACAGAGAGGGACTTTGTACATAAGTTAGTGGCTAGAGGGCCAAGGGTTTCGGTTTGTGTGTTTGTTTTTTCTGTAAGCTGTGTCTCTGCTAATAAAGCTGGCCATGGCCAGATTAAAAAGAAGAGTGTCAGAGTGCACTATCTGGAAGCGCCATAATTGTTTACCAAGAACGATGATCCCCGGAGCGGAGCTAAGCGTGGTTCCCCCAGGATGGTCCAAGATGGCGTCTGAGAGCTGCTATGCGGCAGCTTACAATACATAGCCAGACATACTGTACAAAATTTTAAAGGGATTTTCTCACTACAATGATTAGCTTTAAAATTTAGGGAAAGGTAAATGAAGACTATTATTAAATACATTGCTTTGTTGATTTTTCTTAGGATGGGAGATCAAGAAGATTTTATCTCCTCTTAGGCTAGGTCTACACGCCACTGGATGAAAAACTCACTGAAAACCAAATCCTAAAACTGTTCATAAAACTGAGTTTTTTGTCCAGTGCATGTGAAAAACAGCTGAAAAACAGCTAAAAAAACTATTTTTTCAAAAATGCACAACATTAATTGCTGTGGATTTCTGCAAAAAAAAAAAAAAGCGCCAAAATACGTGCGGCAGTTTATATAGACCTCAATAGCAAATTTTCTGCCCTGTCGTTTTTTGCTACATGTTTAAAAAAACGACTGGGAGTAGAAAATATACGTTCTGTGGAGACTATAGAACGATTTTACTATTAAAGTCTATTGGACCTGTTTTCATTCATTTTTTCAGCAGTTTCAGAAAAAAAAGAAATGAAAAACGACCGAAAATGTGTGCCTTAGCCTTAGAGCATACAAGTTTCTCTGGTTACAACCATCCCTCCCTGTTTTCTTTCTTATCTCTAGTAACAGTTAAATGAGAAGCTTTCAAAATCTAAGTAAAAACTCTTAAGAGCGCTGCAGCCTGAACACTACACTTTATAAATCTCTTGCACTCATGTCAGTTGAACAGGAATAGCTAAGAACAGCAGAGCTGATTGTCAGTCACTGCTACAGACCTGCCCACAGCTTGAACAGCATGTGTGATTCTAAAGCTGGCTGTGGCTCTGTAAAACTGCATTGTTGGAAAACCCCTTTTATACACTGAAAATGTAGGTTGGTTTATTCTGCCAAACATTCGTATTATATCTGCATAGTAAACCTGCATGCAGATCGAGGGCTATAACATGTGAAATGCCCTAATCCACTTTCAGGTTCCGACCTGGCTCTGTAATAAAGTGACAATTTGGGCAACATGTATGAAAACTGTCTAGGTCTTAAACTCATTTTGTTGCCCATAGCAACCGATCATAGTGCCCCTCTGATTTTTCCAGAGCACTATATGAAGTGAGTTTTAGACCTAGACAATTTTCATACGTGTGCCCTTTGTGTTTTAGGATGCCAGGGCCGCCATCAGGGCAATATTGGCAGCAATGCGGTCAGGGGACCTGATCAAATTTAGACAAAAAATGGCCCACTGATATGATGCAAGATAAGAGCAGGTAATGGGCGGGGGGCTGTATGGAGCCCTGAAATTACTAATGACAGCCTTGCATTCTGACCTTGGGTACCTGAAAGTTCAGCATGAAAGCTTTAGGATGGGCAATAATTTATATAATTACCCCGTCATATAGCTTTATCACCAATTTGTAATATTCATATTTATAAAACATATTCATCATTTTCACCCATACTCACCACAAATGTACAACTTTAATGGTAATATGCAGATGTCAATTTAACCTTATCAACAGGATTTGCCCCTATACAATCTATCACTGTGAGCATGGACAGTGTCAGAGTGTGTACAAACATCTCCAGTGAAAAGGAAATTTATAACAACCAGTTGCCAATTTTATAATGGATTTCCAGGCATAATAAGAGAAACAGAATTCTATAAAAACATTCTTTAGAATTCCTATTTTAATGGGGCTTATAAGCATTTACTAAAACTGACAAGTCAGAAAGACCAACTGGTCCCCCAGTTATAAAAGTTATATTGTTAAGAGAAATCTGTGTATGAGGACCATGGCTTATTAGTACACTAACAGTACACGAAAGCTATGTCTAATTACAGGGCGTACAGTACGCCCCACCATGACGCTGGGTGTTTGGGAGCTCGCGCCGATCGCCGTGTGCTCCCGCGGCGCGAGGGGACCAGCAGCCCGCCGACCCAATAGACTGTCATTACTTGCGGCACATAAACGCCCTGAATAAATGACATGTCAATTATCTCCCCGCGCCTACAATACGATCGTATTGTACGCCCGAGGAGAGGAGGCGGAATCCATAGTTCTCTATGAGAACTGTGGATTAACGTAATAATTGGGGCACATTTCGCTCGTATTAGAGCGCAGTACGCTCTCAATATATGGCAAAATGCATCCCAAAATAAGTCGTGTGAACATAGAACTAGACAGTTTTCATACAAAAGGCCCTTAGGCTAACACCTTCTTTGTTGCCCATAGCAACCAATCAGGCCTCACCTATCATCTCATAAAGTCCACTCAAAAAAATTACATAGGCCCCCGGATTGGTTGCTATGGGCAACAAAGATAGTCTGACACCAAGACAGTTTTCATACATGTCCCCCAAAAGTAGTTTAATAATAAATGCATACATTTTTCTGAAATTGGGTTGATCTACTAGTTTGTGTGATGACATTTGTGTGTTAGTGATCTCCACCCCCATCGTCAGTCAGGAAATAGTTGACCACCTGTATCTTAACAGGAAGGAAGAGGTCAAGTTTTCACAAATGCGAATACAATACTTAAAAAAGGACCTTCAGTGCTATGTCTTATACAGTATCAGAGGGTCAAATAGAAGCCCTAATACGGAACAGAAACAAAAGAGAGTAACAATAGTTGAGAAGAAAGACGCTCCATCTGTGAGGAGCAATGACTCAGGTGTGTTATGCAGAAAGACAAGTGTCAATGTCTTGGAATATCAGAAGCTTAAAAGAATATAAACCCTCTGTTTTTCTCTTTTACAGACTATTCCTATCAGGTGATGTTTCACTTCTGACATCTGTTTCCAACAGTAAGTATTTGTATCTCAGTGGGTTTGGGGTTTTTCTTGTGTATAAAAAAAGTTCCCCAAAACCCCCACCCCTTTCCCCTGGCATATTCCCTTTACCTCTCTAAAAAACTTTCTCCCGCGCCTAAAATTACTTCCTCTAGTACGCATACTAATCCTCTCGCTGGATCCCTTTACACTCCATTAAACCATCCTCTCAACAAAGCATCCCCCAAAATCTTGAACTAATAACTTTTCCCCCTTACCCTCGTCCCAAGCAACCACTCATTCTCATTCACATTATCTCAATAAAAACCCTTCAGGAAACAAATCCCCCTGCCCAGCAACATTCCCCCCAAATAATTTTTAGCACCCTCAAATTGGGGTGATCACAAATTTTTCATTACCCCCCCATCTGCAGCAAAATCCACCTTCTTCGGGAAGAACCAATTTTTCCTCAATACTCTTTAAAAGCCCCATTTACTTCAAAATCCTTGCAGAACAAATTCCATTAAAACCTCCTCTTAAGCAAACTAAACTTGTAGCAGTAAACAAATTTTTTCCATTAAAAACCTCTCCCCACGCCCTTTCTTTTCACCTCCTCCCTTTTTCTCGGGGGCAGAAATATTACCCATCCATTAATACCCCGGCCTTTTCAGACCTCCCTTACCCCCTGCAAGAAAACAACTTCATTAGCTTCCCCAGGCACCAAATACTCTTTCCTTGCCTTTTTCCACCATTTAATTAACCTTCTTTTCCTAACAGCTCATTTATTTGCACACCTCTTAAATTACTCCTTCTCAGCACACTCACCTTCCTGCAGCACTATTTCCCCATTACCGCCTCTCAGCACCACTCACCTCTCCTGCAGCACAACTCTCCATTACCGCCTCTCAGCACCACTTACCTCTCCTGCCGCACAAGTCTCCATTACCTCCTCTCAGCACCACTCACCTCTCCTGCAGCACTACTCTCCATTACCTCCTCTCAGCACCACTCACCTCTCCTGCAGCACTACTCTCCATTACCTCCTCTCAGCACCACTCACCTCTCCTGCAGCACTACTCTCCATTACCTCCTCTCAGCACCCCTCACCTCTCCTGCAGCACTACTCTCCATTACCTCCTCTCAGCACCCCTCACCTCTCCTGCAGCACAACTCTCCATTACCTCCTCTCAGCACCACTCACCTCTCCTGCAGCACTATTCTCCATTACCTCCTCTCAGCACCACTCACCTCTCCTGCAGCACTATTCTCCATTACCTCCTCTCAGCACCACTCACCTCTCCTGCAGCACTATTCTCCATCTTCCCCCTTACACCCCTCACCTCTCCTGCCGCACCATTCTCCATTACCTCCTCTCAGCACCACTCGCCTCTCCTGCAGCACTATTCTCCATTACCGCCTCTCAGCACCACTCGCCTCTCCAGCAGCAGTCATCACCATTACCTCCTCTAGCACCACTTACCTCTCCTGCAGCACTATTCTCCATTACCTCCTCTCAGCACCACTCACCTCTCCTGCAGCACTACTCTCCATTACCTCCTCTCAGCACCACTCACCTCTCCTGCAGCACTATTCTCCATTACCTCCTCTAGCACCACTCACCTCTCGTCCAGCACTACCCTCCATTACCTCCTCTAGCACCACTCCCTCCTCCAGCACTCCCTCCCTTACCTCCTCTCAGCACCCCTCACCTCCACCACTACCCTCCATTACCTCCTCTAGCACCCCACCCTCTCTCCTGCACACCTCTCCATTACCCCCTTTTGCACCACTACCTCTCTCAGCACTACCCTCCTTCACCTCCTCGCCACCACTCACTCTCTCCAGCACTACCCCCTTTAACCCCCCTCTAGCACCCTCACCTCTCCCAGCACACCCTCCTTTACCTCCTCTAGCACCACTCACCTCTCGTCCAGCACTACCCTCCATTACCTCCTCTAGCACCCCTCACCTCTCGTCCAGCACTACCCTCCATTACCCCCTCTAGCACCATTTACCTCCCCTCAGCACAACTCTCCATTACCTCCTCAGCACCACTCACCTCTCCTCGCACCCCCTATTCCTCCTTTACCCTCCACTCGTCAGCACACCCTCCTACCTCCCTGCAGCCACTATCTCCCATATACCCCCTTACCTCTCCTAGCACCACTCCCTCTCTCCAGCACTACCCTCCATTACCTCTAGCACCACTCACCCCCTCCTGCGCTACTACCTCCTTCCCTTTTACCCCCTCCCCCGCGCTACCCCCCACCTCCCTGCCACCACCTACTCCCCTCCATTACCCCTATCAGCACCATTACCTCTCCTGCAGCACTATTCTCCATTACCTCCTCTCAGCACCACTCACCTCTCGTCCAGCACTACCCTCCATTACCTCCTCTAGCACCACTCACCTCTCGTCCAGCACTACCCTCCATTACCTCCTCTAGCACCACTCACCTCTCGTCCAGCACTACCCTCCATTACCTCCTCTAGCACCACTCACCTCTCGTCCAGCACTACCCTCCATTACCTCCTCTAGCACCACTCACCTCTCGTCCAGCACTACCCTCCATTACCTCCTCTCAGCACAACTGTGTTGGCATCCTATTGCATTCTTGGAGATGGCACCCCTTGTACTGGAGAGGCCTGGTCTGTGCTGATCTGCTGTGAGAATCGGTGCACAATGCTATGAGCTCTGTATGTTGCATTTACAACTAGATGAAGTAAGCAGATCATGCTGACTATGCACGGCTCATCACAGCAGGTCATCCCTGCAACTTCTCAGTGTCTGAGTACTTACCCAGCATACACGAGTCAGGGGCGTCTTAAAAGTGTTATGGGTTACAAGGCATAGCAGTGCAACTGCCCAATGCTTGATATCACACCTGACCATGCCTCTAGCCACCGACAAGCACACCAATATTATCACACCACATACATCAGTACAACCCGCTGATGTCATGTAGGCAGCCTGCAGCCTACAGGACTAATTGGTAGGGCAGGGAGCCATCCTAAGAACAAATAGTAAAAGAGAGCTCTGACCCAGAGATCCAGGACATACATTCACCACCTGGGGCCCCTATGCTTGTTGGGGCTCTCAGGCAACAGCTTAGTGTTCCCAATGGATGGCTATGACTAGAGACACGGTGCATCTGCTAGGCAACCACCCTCACTAAGCATTCGCTGGCAGCTTCATAGTTTGCTGTAAAAGTTTTACATTCATACATGCTGCTCACTTATTTCTGCCACCCTTGACACCTGACCCTGGCTGTCTGGTTACTAATATGGCCTTGAGAGGTTTCTATAATTTTCATGAAAAAAGGGCAGCTAGCTGCACTATTTTTTACCATCTTTCCCTACAGAATTTGTGACGAAGGTTCTGAACGGAACCTTCAATGCTGATGTGAACCAGACAGTAATGGAAGCATAAGTTATGTGGGTCTACACTAGTATTGTCTGCAACACATTTTCTTTTGTCAATTTTCAACAGATTTTTAGTTTGGTCATTTTAAATTTTTGCCTAAATTTAAAGACCAAAGATGTAATATTGGCTCTGAACAATCATGATTTTGAGCCATTTTTATTTTTTGAATAAAGGATCGATCGACATTTCCATTATTTTATAGGATTTAAAATAATGGAATAAAGTGCAAAAGAGTAAAAACACAGACCAGTGTGGACATAGATCATCTTTGTGTGTGGCAACCTGTAAAAGGTGGATCCTGACCGTACAGATACATTTTTGCATTTTTGGAGGAAGGGGAGAAGGGGTGGGGGAGAAGGGGTTATGAAAAAGAAAACATAAAAACAAAAGTCTGAATTAATTAATCCAACTGTACAGTTTAGTGGAATATTCTGTCGTTTTTTTTGGACACTGGGGGTGGCTTTTGTCTGCGGTTTGTGGATTCAAGCCGCCCCCTTCACATTCAAATGTTCATGTTCAGTCCGAAAACCGGGCAGAAGAATGAACATGTTCTAAATTTTCATTACGCTGGCGGTGTAACAAGCCGTCCAGCGGAAAATCTGTGCAGTGTGAACTACTGCATGGATTTTCTATTTAAAGTCTATGGGGATGGTTGACAGCCATTTTACAGACTTTTCAAATCCGAAAACCGTCTGTAAATCCAACTGAATACCACTGCTGTAGTGATGTACCCCTGCATTTTGCAGAAGAAAACTAATAAAAACTGCTCTTTCTGTAATGTATGCATTTTTATGCTATTTTTTATGCATTTTTTTCTGTTGCATTTTTCCCATCACAAACCATGTGATCTATCACATGATTTGTAATGTGAAATAATACCACAAGAATGCATTAAAAAATGTACCCATGTGTTTGATGCAGAAAAAGGTGGGGATCAATGGGGGGAGAGGGCAAACTGTCTGAAAAAATGCCATTTCTACAGCATACTGTATTTGGAAAAAACATCTGCGGTGCATTTTATGTTTCCTTATACACTTCCAGCTAAGATCTGGATGCTGAATATATAAACAAAAAACAGCTAAAAACGCATGTGTTTTTTGAAAAAATGCAGTGTGTCATTAGCCTTAGCCAGATATAATGTTCGTTTCTGTAGTTTCCTCTAATTTGTGGAACGTGGGTTCACTTTGCTGAAAGATTAGAAACTCTGGTGTGTTGCACTTCTTAAAATTTGCATGCAGTGTTTCTTAGCATGTGAGATCAAAAGGTTATTGATATATGCTGGCTATACACTATAGCACTTTAAAATTTGGATAACTATTTAACCTGCATCCTAGAATTATTCTTTTTTTTTTAACCTGCATCCTAGAATTTTTTTATTTTTTTTTACAAAAGTTTATGCAAATACGTTAATAGAGCTGAACTACACTGTGCAAACATTGTTTTATAGATAGAAAAGACACACTAATTCCACGTTGCCAGCGCATACCTCAAGAAGGAAGTCACAGGTGATCACTGCACCTCAATAATAGCAGCTAAGTGGAAAATGGTTGCCTTCTCCTACGAGTCAAATTTTCTGCTTCATCTAACTTATGGACGTTGGTATCTTAGGTAATAAACACCCAGCAACCAGTGCTGGAAGAAAACAAGATGGTGTTGGCATCAATATGGTCTGGGGAAGGCTTTGGTGGCCTTCTCTGGTTCCACTCATCCATGTGGAAGGCACTCTCAACTTATATGGGTTTGGTTCTCTATTCTCAAGGGAAATTCCACTGTACTAAATAAATGTTTTAACTTTCAAAAATATGTTTTTATTTAAGCTATGCACTCCAGTTTAGGTTGTTTAAATATCTCTACATGAACACCTGCCTAAACCTGTTCACTATGGCGTCCTATGAACATTATTATCTGTGTTGTTTACAGGTAATGGGCTGTGCACAGTGTAAAAAGAAAGAAGAAAAAGCAGAGGATACAAATGCAGAATACATTCCCAATCAACGGTATTACCCAGATCCTACAACAACATTCCACAGTCAAGGCTTTGGCATATCTGCCAGCAAGTCAATATGTGTAGTCGGAGGACCTTTTTTGGTTGGAGGACAGAGAGGCATGGGTGTCACAGGATCATCGGGTAAGGTGAAAAAGAGAGTGCCTGCTTTGACTAGAAACATTGGCCCTCATTTAGTTATGTGATTGCACAAGAAAAGTGTCTTAAAATGCACCAAGAAGTGGCACATGTTTGACGGAGCACATCACAGACACATTACTTATGAGCTTAAAGGAGTTTTGCCTCTTAGAAAAACGCAGCTGGATGCCATCTCATAGTCTGCTACAAGCTGGCATCAGTGAAAGAAAGAATTCAACTAACTGATATTTAAGCCCTTTAAAGAGAATCTGGATCAGGGGCTTGATTTAATAAGTAAAAAAAAAATTGGTGACATATTCTTTTCCTCTCAGTCGTTTTTATTTCCTGATTGTAGATTTCTCTATTCGTCCGTCTATATATGACTGTGGGGAAGACATTCTTGCTTGCACTGCTTTAACAGCAGTCAGAGAGATACTTCACAGCAGCTTCATGTACACAGGATTCTTAAGACAGATTCTGTCCCATAGACTTGTATAGGAGAGTTTTCGCTGTGAAGGGAGGGGAAGCTGTGACTATCTCCTCTTGTGACTGGTGGATTCTGTGTTATCTGTACATAATGGTGTTTCCTTTCAGTTTGATAATGCTTTTACTGATAAGGAGCACACTGCTGAAAAGCTCTCTTAACAGAACAGGAAGTGTCAGATTATTATTAGGCCTAGTGGCCAAAGTGAAAACTGCAGGACTTAAGAATTATTTTAAAAAATACTGAAAGTGATATGGAAGATTAAAAAAAACATAACCAAAAATTCCTAAAAAAATGTGTTTAACATAAAAATGTGAGATAACCAAGAAGTAATTTTTTGATGACACATTCCCTTTAAATTTCTGAAGTTGCCATTCTTGTTGCTCGTTTGAAACGTGGCAGTAGTTCTGCCTACGTCACATGGAATTAAAACCATAGCAATAGTTCTGCCTACGTCACATGGAATTAAAACCATTTGTAGTTGTCCTAAATCTCTCTTTTTTTCCTTCTTAGGAGCAACAACCTTTGTTGCGCTGTATGACTATGATGCTCGGACAGAAGATGATCTAACTTTTGTGAAGGGTGATAAATTCCACATCATAAACAACTCGTATGTAATAAAAAAAAATTCTAACATAACCACCATAGTAAAATGATGTGTGCATGCATTTGGTATAACAGATGTAAATGAAACATTTGGCACATGACACTGGAAATAAATCTTGATGTCTGTACATCACCGTGGTCTTCACAGAGATAAGCTGACAACTTCCCTTTTCTTAGATAATATCAGTATACAGAGCTGGGGAAGTTTATAACTACTTCCCATTACTTATTATATGCTGTTTTTTTTAGCTATGCATAATTTTCTTCATTATTTATGCCTAAAGTGAAAGTAATTTGTAGGTTCAGTCTTAGGATCTATTCTAACTACAGAACTGTAATACATACTTAGGGCGACATGTATGAGCGGGGCTGCGCCAGATATCTGGCAAGAGGCGGGGCGCACTAGAACCATAGCGAAGCTACATATTTATAGCTTCGCTACAGCATTTCTGGGCGCATTACAGCTGGAACAGCTTTACCACGTTCAAAGTGGTATACCTAAGCCAGAAATGTCGCCTGAGCACTAGAATGCGCCTGATTTATGACCGGCTGTATAGCGGGTTCATAAATCAGGCGCATTCTATGCCATTAATATGCGCATGAAATGTGGCGTGTTAACGGCAAATTTCATGCATGTCGTCCATCATTATTTTATTCATTTATATAGCACTATACCACATACATTGTCAAAATTCACATTGACCCCATTGATTAGATTAGGTTAACCTAACAGTAGGTTTTGGAGTGTGAGGGAAACCATGCAGACATGGGGAAAACATACAAAATCCTTGAAGATGTTGCCCTTGGTAGGAATTGAACCCAGCATCCCAGTGCTGCAAGACAACAATGCTAAACACTGAACCACGGTGCTACTTTATAAATAGAAGAATTCATTACAAAAAAAAAAAAAAACATGGCCCAATTCATTTTAAAATGTTACCACAATACAATAAAGGCAATACAGTATATCCCACAGATCTGAAAATGAAATAATAAAGTTGCTAGAAAAAGTAAGTGAAAGTAAGTAAACATCCAAAGTACAGGGAAGAAGAAGTAAGTAAATCCTTAAATTTATTAACCTGTAGATCCAAAACTACCTGAATGTTGCACTATGCTTTTAGGCAGAGGCGTAACTTGAAGCTCTTGGGCCCCAATGCAAAAAGTTAAATCGGCCCCCCAACTATTATGTGCTAATTATAATACTGGTCTCTTCCTATGTACCGTTTTTTTGTTGCGTTTTGCATTTTTGGTGGTTTTTTTTGCTGTGGATTTCTGCAAAAACGTGAAAAATAACATCCAGAAGTTTACATAGATTCCAATAGAAAATTTTCTGGAGACTACAGAATGTTTTTACTATTAAATTCTATGGTATCTATTTTCAGTCGTTTTATCAGCAGTTTCAGAAAACGAAAAACACTGAAAAAACTACCTAACGTGTGATATAACCTAACTGCAAAGTAGTCCCCGGCACCGCCGCCGCCGATCGTTAGGGTCCTAAGCCGTTACCAGTCGCTAAGCTATCGGCTTAGTCCCGCCACCGCTGCCGTCGCCAAGGTCCTAATTGTATGTGCGGACGCACATACAGTTAGATGCTTTGGCGGAGCAGAGAGCTCCGCAGAGTATCGGCCGCCGCAGGCAGGATGCGGCTCTGCGCGCGCCGGAGTCAGCGTCATCAGAATGTAGCGCGGCCTGGTGACGTCACCCTGTGAGGAAAAAGACCGGGAGCAGCGACAGCGGCAGCGGCGGGGAGCGAGGTCAGGTGAGTGCTGTCAGTTTATTACTTTTTAATTGTCTCTATTCATGCTGGGGGCCTATAATCTAGTTATAAATGTGCAGGGGGGGGCTATTATCTACTTATATATGTGCAGGGGGGTCCTATTATCTACTTGTATATATGTGCAGGGGGGCCTATTATCTACTTGTATATATGTGCAGGGGGGGCCTATTATCTACTTGTATATGTGCAGAGGGGCTATTATCTGCTGTTATAAAAGTAGATAATAGCCCCCTGCACATATATGTGCAGGGGGCTATTATCTACTTTTATAACAGCAGGGGGCTATTATCTACTTATATACGTGCAGGGAGGAGCTATAATCTATATATACATGTGCTGTGGGGCCTATAAGCTATCTATATACCTGCTGGGGACCTATAAGCTATCTATATACCTGCTGGGGGACATATAACCTACCCATGTGTGCTGGGGGACCTAAACCATCCTAAATACCTACTAGGGGATACATAAACAGCCTATATACCTGCTAGGGGACCCATAACCTGCCTATATACCTGCTGGGGAATCCGTAACCTGCCTATATACCTGCTGGGGAATCCGTAACCTGCCTATATACCTGCTGGGGGACCCATAATCTGCCTATATACCTGCTGGGGGATCCGTAACCTGCCCATATACTTGCTGGGGGATCCGTAACCTGCCCTTATACCTGCTGGGGGACATGTAAACTACACACCTACCGGGAGACATATAAAGTATATAACCACCTACTGGAGGACGTATAACTTACTGGGGGACCCTATTACCTTCACTGGGGGACACATAATTTACTGCGTTGTGAAGTCGCTAACAGTCGTTAAGCCGGTTGTTAAGGCCTCAAGACAAGTCAGTTGATAAGAGTTAACAACCGACTGGAGTCCGCGGAGTCGATTGCTAAGCCAGTTGTTAAGGCCTCGAGTCGATTGCTAAGGTCTTATCAATCGACTCCGGGGACTACTGCAAAGCATAGGAGAAGGTGTTTCATGGTTTTGGGCTGCTTTCTTAGCCCAGAACCTGAAAGTCTTGCAGTCATTAAAACAAGGAACTTTAGAATGTAAGGGAAGGAGTTCATGACCTTAAGCTGAAGAGAAACTGGGTGGTGTAACAATAATTTATGTTCTACAGATTCCAAGTCAAAGTCCTGACCTTACCCCCTTAATGACCAAGCCTATTTTGTTTTTCACGTTAATTTTTCCCTCCTTGCCTTCCCAAAGCCGTAACTTTTTTATTTTTCCACCTACATAGACATGATTTGAACTTTAAATAGTTTTAATTATTTTTGATACTTTAAAACTCCCTTTTTATTACTTTAACGTCCCTCTAGGATGCTTCACCACCAGGGGGTGCAATCATTCATACAGCCTGTTGCAGTAGTAAAACAGAAAACATGGCAACAATGGAGGCTGTCACCAGGCTTCCAGCTGCCATGTAAATCGATCAAGGCCCCCACGATCTCGCCGCAGGGCCCCAAATTCAAGGAGGAATAGTGCGCAGCGCCATTTATCATTTATTAAGATGCCGCAGCCGTGTTCAGTCTAATGGGTTAATCAGCGTGGAATGGTGCCGACTCCGTTCCACGCTATTACCGACAGGCATCCGATACAAAGTCTCTTACCGGTATCAGGATGTACCCATACGTTCAGATGCGGTAAGAGGTTAAAGTGGTCGTTTCACTTTAGACATTGATTAAATATTCTAGCAATATGCCATCAATGTGAGACAGGTGTGGGTCCTAGTCCCTATCTTGAGAATGAGCCCCAAATCGTCTCCGTTCAGGAACGAAGAGGTGGTCTAGACTCTCTAATTGAAATCAATAGGGGTTCTGAATACAGTTAAGATGTGGGACCCACACCCAAGCGTGTACTGGCCCACAGGCGAACAGGAGGAATCTGATAGGCCCCTGAACATTGCAGACCTAGAGTTTCTTTTAAAATGTATTTACATCCTTGGAAGAGGCTGAAAACAGAGAAAGAGAGAAAGAGTCAAAAAGCAATAGGCAGATTATAAGAAGCATGTAAAGTAGCTGTAGGCTGGGCCCCCAAAATCAACTCCAGAGGTGGGTACCAGAATCAACTCAAGGTGGGCCCCCAGAATGAAATTCCACTGGTGGACCCTAGGCATCCCAGTCCAACACTGCCCGCACCTGTCTAACATTCCTAGCAATATGCCATCAATGTCTAAAGTGACAAAGCCCCATTATTCCTGTCAATATGCTGTGACATGACCTGAAAAGAGCTGTGCAAACAAGAAATCCTAGAAATATTAATGAACTAAAACACATTTGCAGTAATGGTCCGAAATGTCTCCTGTTTTCCTCAATGTACTTTAAAAGTTCATATATATTTGGACACTGACACAAATTTATTTTTTTTTGTACCCGTTTACTGAAATATATGCAAGTTATAATTAAATAATGGACATAGACCTAAAGGGTGACATGTATGAATCCTGGCGCTGACAGGCCAGTTCTAAATAGCTTTAAAGGGGTTTTCTCGCTACAATGATCATGTCTCATATTATGGGGACAAGTAAAAATAAGCACTTTTGTAATTGGGTTGCATTACCTCTGTCACTTGGTTTAGCAGATATGAGCTTTTCTGTAAATCTGTGTTCTATTTCTGCTGTTGCTGGTCGGCCACGCCCCCTGGATGTTTCCCGCCCCTAGACACGACCCCTGCACCTTGATTGGCTGGTTGACATTTCATTCAGCCTGTTGGGATACGCCCCCAGACAGGAAACGCCTGGACACGCCCCCTGCGCTATGATTGGCTGCCTGCACACTCTGTGTTTACTCCCCTCTGAGCTGTTAAAATTGATCGTGAAACCAAGGACTGCAGCCTCAATGCTCCTCTCCCAGCTCTAAGGTGAATGATCTGACTAATTACTGACTGTGGAACTCACAGATCCCCTCATATAACACAGTGTTACATCCTCTGTTCTCATCATATAACACATATAACACATTCCTGCCTGATAACGGAGAGGGGCAGTGTGCATCAGTCATGCATTTTCCTGCCTGGAACAGAGGGGGAGAAAGAGGGGGCAGTGTGCTTCCTCACATGTCTCATCAGTTCAGGCTGTGTGTATAACTGCATATAGCACAGTCATACAGTCTCCTGTCTGGAACAGAGGGGGGAGGGAGGGGGCAGTGTGTTTCCTCACATGTCTCATCAGTTCAGGCTGTGTGTATAACTGCATATAGCACAGTCACAGTCTCCTGCCTGGAACAGAGGGGTGAGGGAGGGGGCGGTGTGCATATCTCACATGTCTCATCAGTTCAGGCTGTGTGTATAACTGCATATATCACAGTCACAGTCTCCTGCCTGGAACAGAGGGGGAGAAAGAGGGGGCAGTGTGCATCCTCACATGTCTCATCAGCTCAGGCTGTGTGTACAGTATAACTGCATATACCACAGCAAGGAGCTTGTGGAGCCTGGAGATGGAGGCTCTGCAGACATAAGAAGCATGCAGGTGGCTACAGAGCTGTTATATCCAGACAACCTTCTGCATCCCCTGCTTCATACAAAATGATGATGTCACAGGTCTTCAGTGAGGGGAGACATGCCTCCTGGGAGGAGAGACACGCCTGCTGAAAGGAGAGACTCGCCCCTGGATTTCAAACTCAATAGCATAGAATCAGCTAAAGAGCACGAACAGTTCAAACGATAACACCCCTTTAAGGTAGTGTAGAATGCGCCAGAATGTATGAACCTGTTCTTCTGCAGTTCATACATACAAGCGCATTGTAGTGCCAATACGACAAGTCTAGCTCAGGCAGACCACCCTTACCTTGGTCTGGCCATTCTAACTGTAATGCACCTAGGTTTGGCGTCAAAGAATCATAAAAGTGTCTAATTCTATGAATGTGGTGTGACGCCCCCAGAACGCCCCAAATCTTTGGCTCATTAAAAAGTGTCTTTGATGTGATAAGTCCCTTTGTAATGCACCAAAGTTTGTACTTTGAGCCAAACAGAATGTATGAACAGACACGCTCCAAAGTCCAGACTCTCTGCTTTCTTTTGAGGGAATCCACATTAAAATTGGATGAAGGGTTTAGGAGTTTCAGCTCCTTAACATGCGCCATCCTGTTTTTAAAGGGACTAAAAGTAATTGAAAAGTCACAGAAAAATGGTACATTATTTATTCAAAAACACAACAAAGGCTATACTTACAGCTCAATGGCTGGACTGGAAACTGAGCTACTGCTCAGCAATTGCCTGCACCTGTTTATCTTTCCCAAGTAGCACAGGGGCCAGTTTTGCCTCCTACTGGGTTCAAACACCCCTCCACTAGGGGCACAATTAGATGATTAAAAAAAAAAACTGCACACTGAATTAATACCTGTTCACACCAGTATGCCGAAAAGCCACAGTATAATACATGGGGAGATGCCTTCTATGCATGAGGGGGGTGGTTGCTGGTATTATAATTGCATATAGATAAGGCAATACAAAAGGGTGTCATTAATGCAGATACGTGTGGTGCACCATGCTGGCTTACAGCCTATTATACCACTACTATTCGATTGGGCGGGCTGCCGAGCATTTTTTAGGTATCCAACACAAAATACAGGCACCCTCTGCTCCCCAGTACTTTTAGGCACGGATACTCATTAATTGCGAGTAATTGGACAAATGAAATAACTGTAAATAAAATGATAATTTCGAATACTTGGTTGAAAACCCTTTGTTGGAAATGACTGCCTGAAGTCTTGAACTCATGGACATCACGAGACGCTGTGTTTCCTCCTTTATAATGCTCTGTCAGGCCTTTACTGCAGCAGTTTTCAGTTGCTGTTTAATCTTCAGACAGGAAGTCACACAAATAGTCTTTAACAAGTGAAATGCATGCTCAATTGGGTTGGGATCAGATGATTGACTTAGCCATTAAAGAATTACACTTTGTTGCTTTAATAAGTGCATGGGTTGCTTTGGCTTTATGTTTTAGGTCATTGTCCATCTTTATTATGAACGCCGACCAATCAGTTTGGCTGCATTTGGCTGGATTTGAGCACGGTAAGTCTCTGAATACCTCAGAATTCATCTGGCTGCTTCTGTCCTGTGTCACATCATCAATAAACACTAGTGACCCAATGCCACTGGGATCTATGCATGTCCAAGCCATCACACTGCCTCCCCTGTGTTTTACAGATGATGTGGTATGCCTTTTTATTCTTAAGGCTTACGAGTGGCTTGCACAGTGCAGTGAACCCTCTGTATTTACTTTCAAGCTGACTTCTCTTTATGGTTGATTTGTATATTGATACGCCTACATCCTGGAGAGTATCAGAGACATACTGTGTGCTCAGATCCAGCCAAATGCAGCCAAACTAAATGGTTGGCTTTTCATAATACAGATGGACAACGATCCAAAACATAAAGCCAAAGCAACCCAGGAGTTTATTAAAGCAAAGAAGTAAAATATTCTTTAATGGCCAAGTCAGTCACCTGATCCCAACCCAATTGAACATCTTTTCCACTTGTTAAAAACTAAATTAAACTAGTTTTCCTTGTAAAGAAAGAAAAGACAGAGCAAGTGTAATTCATTAAATATAAATTAATTCCTTAAACTACTAGACATCACAGATAAACAAGCAAATATATTATTGTATCCTAAACAAAAGTGCAAGCACAATAAAGTGAAATTGTACAATCGCATGTATTACAAGATAGATTACTATACTAAGAATCTGTAAGGGAGAGTCAGGAGCCCCCATAACACAATAGATAGTCAGCCCACCATCCCCAAAATTGGAAAGTTCAGTCGCTATAACTGCAATGTGTATGAAGCTTCTAAGGTATTGTCTGTGACAACCAGATCACAGCGTCCCACTTCTGGGACCCCTAGCAATCAACTGTAACCTGTAGGGGAATCTGTTGGCAAGTGTTTGATTCCTCTGTAGCACCACAACAGTGCAAAATAACCACTAAAGGATTCTGCTATTTTCAAATTTTATGTTTTTTTTTTTTGTTTTTTTTTATTGCTGCCTTACAAAAGCCATAACATAGCTGTCAACACAGCTGTATAAGGTTTTGTTAATACAAACTGTATTATTTTGGTACCATTTAAATCATCATATTATGTACTGGAAAGCCCAAAAAATAATTTGGAGCTAATAAAGAAGCTAACTGAGCAATTTTCTAAGGGGTTTAGTTTCTATAGAGTTCACCTTGTGGTATAAAGGTGCTCTCCTCTCTACTCTCCAAATCCAACCTCACTACCTCTAACCTTGATCCACTCCCATCCCACCTCATCCCAGACCTCAGCCCTGTTATACTCCCAGCTCTCACCCATCTCTTCAATCTATCGCTAACCTCTGGCATCTTCTCTTCACCATTTAAGCATGCTACCATCACACCCATCCTGAAGAAACCTTCTCTTGACCCCTCCTCTCTGTCCAACTATCGCCCCATCTCACTGCTTCCATTTGCTTCGAAACTCCTCAAACAACACAACTACCTTCAACTGTCTTCCCATCTGTCCTCTAACACTCTTCTTGACCCACTGCAATCTGGTTTCCAATCCCATCACTCTACAGAAACTGCCCTAACCAAGGTCACCAACGACCTAGTCACTGCTAAAGCTTCACGTCACTACTCTATCCTTCTCCTCTTAGACCTGTCCTCTGCCTTTGACACTGTCGACCATTCCCTCCTGCTACAAATCCTCTTCTCCCTCGGCATCAGGGACTCGGCCCTTTCCTGGATCTCCTCATATCTCTCTGATGGGACATTCATTCTCTCATTCTCGCTCCACATCCTCCTCTCGACCTCTCCCTGTTGGTGTCCATCAGGGGTCAGTCCTGGGTCCCTTACTCTTATCTATCTACAATCTTGGTCTGGGTCAGCTCATAGCATCACATGGCTTTCAATACCACCTGTACACTGATGACACCCAACTTTACATCTCTGGCCCAGACATTAACTTTCTACTGTCCCAGATCCCAGACTGTCTATCGGCCATATCATCCTTCTTCTCCTCCCGTCACCAAAAACTTAATTGTCACGGCACACGTTGTTGCCGTGGAGGAGCAAGGTGCTACAGGGGTTAATCCCTCCAGTCGGGGGACACGCCCAGGGAGAAGCCTGGCTGATAGGAGTGACAGCTCGGCTTCAAATCAGCTCAGAGGGTGTGTCGCTCAGACCAATAGAGGAGCCCGGAGGCCGCACCAATCAGCTGCTGGGGCGGTGTCCGGGCGGCTCATTTAAACTGGCTCAGTTTGGATTATCTTTGCCTGTGAAAGGTTACCCTTCGTGTTTCTCCTGGTTTCCCGTTTGCTTGTTTGCTCTGTTACCCTGACCTCGGCTTGCTTCCTGACCTCGTTCTCGTCCTCTGATTCTGTACTGCGTTACCTCCTGGTTTTGACCCTTGGCTTGTATTACGTTTTTCTCTTGGTTTCCGATTTGTGGCTTTGGCGTACCTGTACCATTATCGACCCGGACTGTTGACTTTGCGTTTCCCTGACGGCCCTGCACGTAGTGGAGTAGGGACTGTCGTCCAGTTGGGGTCTGCCATTTAGGGCAGCACATCAAGTAGGCAGGGACAGTGGGCTGGGTGGCAGTCAGGGCCCACTGCACCTCCTCTGACGTGACATTAATGTAGAGAAAACTTAATTCACTATCTTCCCACCTTCCCTCTCCATCCCTCCACCTGATCTCTCTATCATAGCCAATGGCTCTACACTCCCACTGTTCCCGCAAGTCTGCTGCCTTGGGATAACACTTGACTCCGCTTTGTCATCCAAACCCCACATCCAAACCTCTGCCTGCCGCCTCCACCTGAAAAATATCTCTCGCATCCGCTCATTCCTTAACCCTGTCACTACAAAAATGCTGGTCATCTCCCGCCTCGACTACTGCAACATCCTTCTCTGCGGCCTCCCATCTAACACTCTTGCTCCCCTTCAATCCATCCTCAACTCTGCTGCCCGTCTTATTCACCTCTCTCCTCGCTACTCCTCTGCCTCTCCCCTCTGCCAATCCCTGCACTGGCTCCCCATTGCCCAGTGCATTAATTTCAAGTTACCATGACCTACAAGGCTCTCCATAACCTCTCTCCTCCATACATCTCTGCTCTAATCTCCAGATACCTCCCCTCATGCAATCTCTCCTCTTGTCAGCTCCTCACACAACCGTCTCCAAGATTTCTCTCGTGCCTCCCCCACACTCTGGAACTTACTGCCCCAACACATCAGACTCCCCCACTTTCACCAGCTTCAAAAGCAACCTGAAAACCCATCTCTTCAGGATTGCCTACGACCTAGAATAACTCCGCTGTAACTACACCCTCCACAAACATGTCTGCCCCTTACCTTCTGTCTTTTTCCTTCTTCCTTGTAGATTGTAAGCCTTCGTGGGCAGGGTTCTCTTTCCCTCTGTACCTGTTGTTAGTCACAGATTGTCACTATTGTAATTGTTTGACTTATGTTATGTATGTAACCCCCTGAATGTACAGCTCCCTGGAATCAATGGCGCTCTAAAATAAATAATAATAATATAAATGGCATGTTCTCTGCAGGTTGGTATGATTCTGGCTATACACATATTCTATCATTTTTGTTATGTTTTACTGCAAAGAATATTTGCTTTGCATAGTGATTTTTTTTAGATCATTTTTTATTTTTCTATATAGAGAACTGTGTGAGCTCAAGTGTAGTTTTTATTGAAATCCTGTTTGGATAAATGCAACTTTTTGATCGATTTTTTTTGGGGAGTGGTAAATTGACCAAAATAAAAAAAAAATGAAATCCTGCATCGAGGTTTTTTTTTTTTTTTTTTTTTTGCGGTGTTCACTATATGGATTAAATAATGTTACATTTTAATAGATCAAAGTTTTTATGGACCAAGTATGTTTTTATTTTTTTTCATTATTTTTGTAAAATGGGAAAAGAATGTGTTTTAAACGTTTAATATTCTTTTACATTTTTTAAAACTTTTTTTTTTACTGTAAGGCCGTGTTCACACAGCTTATTCCCGACGGATTTGTGCGCCGTATTGAGCGCACAAATCCGCCGTGAATAAGGGGCGGGACGGGGGCGGGGCCCGAGCCCGGCGGGGGCGCCGCTCCCGGCCCCATAGACAATGCATTGTTTACGGCGCCTCCGCGCCGTAAATAATGTGCATGTCACTTTCTCCCCCCGCGGCGGATTTGCCGAGCGGGGAGGAGCGACGGAATCCACTGTTCTCTATGAGAGCAGTGGATTACCGTAATGACTCCGACGGATTGGCGCCGTATTGAAGCGCAAATCCGGCGCGGAATACGGCGCCAATCTGTCGGCAAATAAGCCGTGTGAACGGGGCCTTATACTTAGGGATTTAAACATTGCTACCACTATATACTTAAAAATGAGGAACAGTTCAAGGGCTAGGAACACTTTTGAAACCCAATATAACTCCTTAACGACACAGCCAGTTTCTACCTCCCTGACAGAGCCCCATTTCTTTAAAATCTGACATATATTAATTTATGTGAGAATAACTTTTTAATACTTTTACCAATCCATGTGATTCAGAAAATGTTTTCTCATGACACATTGTGCTTTAAGTTAGTATGAAATTTTGGTCTATATCAGTGATGGCGAACCTTTTCGACCCGAGTGCCCAAACTGCAATCGAAAATCCCTTTATTTATCGCAAAGTGCCGACATGGCAATTTAACCCGAATACTGCGGTTCTGAACTCCTGTAGGAGATGATGTTAAGAGGTAGAGCAACAGCACAGTTAATACGAGGGATGTGACAGATGCTCAGGATATTGTGTGCAGTATGGCCATGGCATCCTTCATACTGACAGGGCTGCCATCAAAATTGTCAGACCCTCATACACCCGAAGTGTATGGGCCTCCCCTCACCGCTTACCCTGCCCCTACCCTCCATATTTCCACCACCCAGTGACCATATAGTGGTAGATACAGTACAGTTACATTTAGTGACTCACAGGAGACGTCTTGTTTGAGTCGTTCACGTTACTTTTTCTTCTCCATCTGGTCCGAACCCCCATGATGACTTCTCCCGGCCACCTATTGTTCCTGCAGAATTAAAACACAAATACCTAAATTTTCTATCATCTTCCTATCTGTTCCCCCTCCCCCTATGTATAAACTCCTCAAATAATTACTCCCTTGGTGGCCTGGTAGTTAGGTAGGGCCCGCTTAAGTAGTTAACTAACTACTTAAATAACTAAGTAGTTAGTTAGTAGTTAGTTAGCTCCTGGTAGGTAACTAGGTATAGAGCCCTCACTCCTGTAGATTGGCATATAGACCCCAGGTAGGACTCTGCCTCTCACTGTGCAGGGCTCCTTTAACAGCCTCTCTGTGGCCCACTCACATGCCTTGACCTGTACGGGGGGCCCACAAACATTTTGGGGCCTGCAGGATAAGAGAGAGTTTTTCTGGTGGGGCCAGATCCTCAGATTTAATTTTAAAGACTGGCCTGAGGCATGTTCTGTGTAGACATTCTTAGTTGTGGGGATGGGTCCTTCCACCCACAAGGCAGGGACTCACTGCCTTTAGTAGCAACTCAGGGCCCTTTCAATCCATTGATTCTTGGTTGGAAAGGGCCCATCTCTAAAACTAAGAAAGTATTTAAGAGGCCTTGCCAGGGGGCTCACACATCTCGGGGGCTACGCCAGAGGCTCAGGAGCCTTCACAGGGGCTCAGGGTGGGGGACCTTCACAGGGGCTCACTTGGGAGCCTCAGGTTGGTGACTCTTCACAGGGGCTCAGGGTGGAGGCCTTTCACTGGGACTCAGCTTGGAGGCCTCAGTTTGGAGGCCCTTCATTGTGGGCCTCAGTTTGGAGGCCCTTCACTGAGGGACTCAGGGTGGGGCCCTTCACTGAAGGGCTCAGGGTGAGGGCCTCAGTTTGGGGGCCTTTCACAGGGGCTGAGGGTGGGGCCCTGGTTACTAATAAAAATAAGGGTCTGCGCTGTATGAGGGAGAGCCCGGCCTCTGAGTCATAGAACAATAGGTTTTCACAGAGAGCAGGCACTGAGACCTGTCCTTTCTTAAACCCATTAAACCCAGCGAGTTTTGGCCTTCCTGACACAGCCCTATTTTTATAATCTGACGTGTCACTTTATGTGAGAATAACTTTTTGACACTTTTACCTATCCAAGTGATTCAGAGACTGTTTTCTCGTGACACATTGTGCATTCAGTTAGTAAGAAATTTTTATCCATACAATCCTTGTTTGTTTGTGAAAAATATTAAAATTTCATGAAAATTTTGGAAAAATTTGTGATTTTGAAAGTTCCAAAATTTCTGTGTGCAAGACAGATTATTATTCACCACAAACTAGTTTATAACTAGCATCTACCACATGTCCACTTTAGGTTGGCATCATTTTTTAAATGTCTATTTTTTTTTTTTTACAACATTAGAGGGCTTAGAAACTTAGTAGTAATTTCTCACATTTAAGAAAATTTTCATTATACATTTTTTTGGGAGTATTCCATTTCTGATGTGGGTTTGAGGGGCCTGCATTTTAGATACCCCCATAAATGATGCCATCTAAGAAACTAGACCCCTTAAAGTATTTACAACAGCATTTAGGAAGTTTGATAACCCTTAAGGTATTTCACAGAAATTAAAGCAGAGTGGAGGTGAAATTTCAAAATTTCACTATTTTTGCAGATTTTCTATATTTATCCATTATTCACTGGAATACGGTAAATGTGATTAGGTAAATGCAATGTAATATCAATTCCCACAGGTCTGCCATTTTTAGAGATATCTCATATGTGGCCCTAGCGCATTATTTGGCTCAACCATAAGCCCCAGAATAGGAGGTGCACCTACTGGACTCTGGGGTTTCAATACGATTTTATTTAGGCGCCATTCCAGGTTTGAGGACACCTTAAGGTGCTAAAACTTAATAAACACCCCTAAAAGGACCCCGTATTGTAAATTACACCCCTTAAAGAATATTTCCAGGGGTGCAGTGAGTATATAGACCCCACAGGTGAGTCACAATTTTTTTAGCATTAGGCTGTGAAAATTAAAAAAAAAAATTCCAATAATCTGCAATTTTAGCTTAAAATGTGTCATACAAGGAATCCTGGAAAAAAGAACCCCAAAACTTTGTTAAGCAATTTCTTCCAAGTTTGGCAATACCTTACATGTGGGTGTAAACTGCTGTTTGGGCGGATGGCAGGGCGTATAAGGGAGGGAGCGCTATTTGCCTTTTGGAACACAGATTTTGTTGGGGCCATGTAGCATTTGCAAAGCCCCCCAAAGCAGCAGAACAGGTGAAACCATCCAGAAGTCGCCCCATTTTGGATTCAACACCCCTCAGGGATCCCATCTAGGGGTGTACTGTGCATTTTGGGTGCACAGATGTTCCATAGTTTTTTTTTTAGCATTGGGCCATGAAAATGGGGGGTAAAAAGGCAGTTCGGTAATAGTTTTTTGGGTTTCAATTTTACAGCATTCGCCGTGCAGTGTAAATGACAGATTAACTTTACTATGGGGGTCGGTACAATTGCAATGATATAGATTTTATAGAGTTTTTTCTTTTTTATTATTTTTACACAATAGAAATATGTCTATAAAAAATAGCATTTTTATGTTGTCCTATTCTGACAGCCATAACTTTTTTATTTTGCTGTGTGCAGAGCTGTGTATGGGCTTGTTTTTTGCGGGATGAGTTGAAGTTTTTATTGGTACCATTATGGGGTGCATATGATGCTATGTTCACTTTTTATTAAGGTTTTTGTGAGATGTTTTGAACAAAATACAGCAATCTTGGTAGTGTTTTTATTGTATAAAAGCAGTAAAACATAAAAAAATATACAAATTGGGTATCGGTGTAATCGTATTGACCTGCTGAGTAAAGCTACCATGTCATATATACCGTACAGTGACCGCTATAAAAAATATAAATACACTTTTATTCATCCCGGAAAACACATTTTTGTATCGCAATAGTCTGAGTGCCATAACTTTTTAATTTTTCTGTTTACGGAGCTGTGTAGGGACTTGTTTTTTGCGGGATGAGTTGACGTTGACGGGACAAGGCTTTTGGATCGCTATTAAATTCATTCTTTGGAAGGCAGGGTGAAGAAAATAATGTAATCCTACTAGTGTTTTTTATTTTTATCTTTAACAGCGCTCACCATGCAGTATCCGTGATAAGTTAGCTTTACTCTTTGGCTCGATACGATTACAGCGATATCATGTTTATATAGTTTTTTTATGTTGAAGCACTTTAAAAAAAAAAAGTGTTTTTAGTGTGTAAAAGAATATTTATGCATCGCTATTTTCTGAGAGCCGTAACTTTTTGATTTTTACATATACAGAGCTGTGTAAGGACTGTTTTTGTGGGCTGAACAGACATTTTAATTGTTACAACTTTGGTGTTTATAGGAAGTTTTGATCGCTTTTTATTCCATTTTATGTGCTGCGGGATGAACAAAAATCTTAATTCTGTGATTTTTTTTGTGATTTTTTTTTTAAGGCGTTCACCGTACGGGTTAATTAACATGGTAGATCTATAGGGCAGGTCGTTACGCATGCAGCGATACCAAATATGGGTACTTTATTTATTTTTTATTTTTGGGGGGGCAATTGGTGTTTCTAAAGGGGAAAAGGGCGATGTACAGGTTTTTATTTTATTTTTTGTGTTCGTGTTTTACTTTTTTTTAAATTTTTTTACACTTTCTTTACTTTTCCCCCTAGGGGATTTCTAACCGCAATGTCATGGCGACCAGTACACAGCAGTAATGCTTGTGTACTGGCCTGCCTTCTGTCAGTCAGTATGCCCACAATGCATTGCGGGCATGGTGTCATCACAGACGACCTCGGGAAGTGACTTTCACTTCCCAAGGACATCTGACAGTAGATCGCTGCCACACTGCTCACTCCTCCTGCCTGCGGCTTCATTATCGCAACCATGAAGCGTTAATCACCCGCGGCTGGAGCTCACTCTGGCCGCGGGTTATATGGAATGCGGTCAGCCGTAATCTACCGCTGGTCCCATGTCGCGATCGTGCTCGGCTCGCCCGCAAGCCTGCACGATCGCCAGGACGTATGCATATGTCCAGGTGCGTTAACCCCCAAACCACCTGGACGTATGCATATGTCCAAGGTCGTTAAGAGGTTAACAATTACTGCAGGACTGTGACCAGCGCCGGACCCTCCTCTATGTCTGCAGGCTTTGATGTATGAAAGGCAGGATGTCATGATTTGTCAAACAGGTCTCCTGCATCCTGCCCTCACACAGAGAGAGAGGAGGGAACACAGTCTCGAAGTAAGGGCATATCCCCAGGGTTTTCGGCTGGCTTTTCAGCCGGTTTGCGGTTTTTCAGACCGCCTGAAAAACCGGCTGAAAATGCGCACACTTGTTTTCTATGGAAAACCCGTGCAGCAGTCCCCACTGCACGGGTTTTCCGTCTGGTGGTTTTTCTGCCCACGGTCCAGCCGCAAAACATTGTGCTAGCACAATCTTTCGTCCGGTTTCCGGACGGAATCTGTGCAAGCCACTGTGAAGGGGGAGGGCTTTTCCCCGCTAATCGCGCATAAAAGCCGTCCCCCCCCCCACGGCCGTATTTGTTCTGTGCCGTGAGAACGCACCCTAAGTGTTAAAGAAAGAACAGATCTTGGGCTCTCCCTCACTCAGCGCAGACACTTAATTTTATTAGTAGCTATAGTAAGAACAGTGAGTCCAGCTTGCGTGCCAGCAGAGAGGGCTCTGAGTGCCACTTCTGGCACGCGTGCCATGGGTTCACCACTGTTTGTCTATACAATCCTTGTTTATTTGTGACAAAAATAAAGAATGTCGAGAAAATTTTTAAAAACTTGCATACAGAAATTTTTGGACTTTGAAAATGGCAAGACAGTTATTCCACACAAAATAGTTTATAACTAACATCTACCATATGTCCACTGTAGGTTGGCATAATTTTTTAAATGTCTTTTTATTTTTGGTTTCTTTTACAACATTAGGAGGCTAAGAAATGTAGAAGTAATCTAACATTGTTTTTTTTTTTTAGTGACCAGTCCAGTTCTGACGGGGCTTTGAGGGGCCTGAATATTAGATACCCACATAAATATACAAGAAAGTACACCCCTTACAGTATTCGAACAGCATTTAGGAAGTTTATTACCCCATTAGCTGTTTCAAAGAAATTAAATCAAAGTGGAGGTGAAATTTGAAAATTTCCCTTTTTTTGCAGACTTTACTTTTTTATTCACTGGAACAGGGTAAATGTGACTGGGGAAATGCAACTTAATATCGATTCCCCCAATTCTGCCGTTTTTTACAGATATCACATAAGTGGCCCAAGTGCGCTATTTGGCTCAACCACAAGCCTCAGAATAGGAGGAGCATCTACTGGACTTTTGGGTCTTTTCATTACTATTTTCTTTAGGCGTCATTTTAGGTTAGCAGACATCCTAAGGTGCAAAAACAGTAAACATCCCTAAAAAAAAATATTGTAACCTACATCCCTTAAGGAATATATCCAGGGGTGTAGTGAGTATATTGACCCTACAGGTGTTTCACAAATCATTTTAGTGTTCGGCTGTGAGAAAAAAATTTTTTTTCCAACAATCTGCAATTGTAGTTCAAAATATTTTACAAGGAGTCCTAGAAAAAAAAAAAGTAGCCCAAAATTTGTTATGCAATCTCTTCCAAGTAAGTTCGGCAATACCTTATATATTATCTGCAGAACAGGATGGTATAGAACTTCTCTCAGGTCTTAAAGGTTTAAAGATTTTCTTAGTAGAAAGATAAGATCAGAGAGTTATAAGCAAGTTCTGTCCTGATTATAAAAAAAACTAAGCCTAGCCACTGCTGAAGCAGAAAGAGGTGTCCTGTAACTAGAAAAGCTGGAGATAAGAACTGCTGGAAAATGAAGCGATATTGGAACAGCAATGTATTTAATGGTCTTTTTTCACCTATGTTTAATGCTTATATGTGAGATGAGAGTACACTTTTAATTTCAACACAATGAGCTGTTTCTTTGAGCTTGTTATGTGTGTAACTGTCACATTAGTAAAATCCAGCTGGTTGTTTTCCTCACTGTTTTCCTCATCTTTCTGTCTCTGCAGTGAGAGTGACTGGTGGGAGGCTCGGTCACTGCGTTCTGGACAAACAGGATTCATCCCTAGTAACTATGTGGCCCCTACAAATTCAATCCAAGCAGAAGAGTGAGTATACACTTACAGCTAAAAGGCTTGATTCACACTTACCAATCAAGAGCAACGGTTGGCAGTAGTCCAGTAATACAGTTAACCAAAATGAAGAGCTACTGCTGGGACCTGTGGCTCTGCTCAGTTGCATTAAACAGGCAGAGATATCACTTTATAAATAACCTGTACCATAGGTTATGCCCCCTTGCTGAGGACAGCACAAGCTAGTGACAGACCGGCTGTTTCTAGTGCTGTGTCCCTTATTTTGTAAGATGCTGTAGTTTCAGAGCATTTCATGCTCAAATTTGTCAGTTTGCAGCCAGAAAAGAGTCATGAAAAGAGTCAGTTTTTTCATGCCCCACCCACCTGAGTCTAGCCCCTTTGGTGGGTGGAGCTAACACCTGCTCATGAATAAAATTTGAGCGGTAAATGCTCTAAAATTACAGCATCTTACAGAATAAGGGACACATCACTGGGAACAGAAGGTCTGACACTAGCTTGTGCTGTCCTCAGCAAGGGAGGCATAATCTATGTGACAGGTACCCTTTAAGTCACTTTCCTAACAGACCTGATACAGTACTGATAAAAAAGTACTGTAATAAAAAGTTGCTAGGTATGATTGTTCCCATGTAATACAAACACGTTTAGTAGCCAAAGGCTGTTTTATATCCTTTGATGTTTTTTAAGGCCTAATGGGAGATGTGTGATTCCTCTTAAATCCCTAGCCATGCATCATCAATTAAATCAATTACAATCTTTACAAATAAATGTAAACTGTATAATATTTTACAAACAATACAAAAGTTAAATACAGGATAACCCAGGTCAATGGATATGTGCTAGAATATGCCATCAATGTCAGATACGCGCCGCTAGGCTGTACTCGGAACTCCCATCTGTTTAGAACGGAGAGGTTTCAGGACCCATTCTGTATATAAGCACGAGTCCTAGAGGTGGGACCCAGAACTATATGACATTGGTTTGAGAGAAAAGAGGCTTTAGGACATAGGTTGTAAATAACAAGAGTGACCTATAAGTATCATCAATTACTTAGTACTTAATAAAAGTACCTTTGGCAGTGATACCAGCCTCTGGTCTTTTGGGGTATGATGTCACAAGGTGTGCACATTTGGATTTGGGTATTTTTTTCCGTTCTTCTCTTTGGAGCTCAGCCAGAGTGACCCTTGGGATTTTGGTCACTTCTTTTACCAAAGCCCTTCACCCTTGATTATTTTGTTTGGTGGAGCAGCCAGCTTTAGGAAGAGTCCTGTGAAATTTGAGTTTGTCATTCTTAATAAGTTTGCCAAAAAATTCTAAAATTTAGTTTTCACTCTCATTGTGGGGTACTGAGTGCAGATTGATCGTTAAAATTTGAAAATTCTTTATTTTAGCACAAGGTTTAAACATAACAAAATATACTAAAAGTGAGGGGGTCTGAATTGTCAAGAAGCCCCAGTTAAGTTCATACTGCTTATAGAAAGTAATGATTCTTAAGACTTTAGTCCACATAAACTGCAACATTATCAAAGAAGGAAAGGGTGGACAGCTTTCTTACTACAAGAAGTCATGGATAGGGAAAAGCTAACAAATACAGAGTCAAGAATTTGTGGTGACCAAAACTGGCAAGAGTAGGATCCAATGTTTTTTCTATGGGGCTACAGTTTTAATATTTTTAAAGCAATATATTATTACAAGACCCAAAAAAGCTTCAGAAAGCCCTGTTCTGGTCTTATTATGAAGACTAGAATCCATAAAGACAAGCAAAATGATGGCGTCACTATATTACGTTTCCAGATGGAGTGTAATTAATTTACATTTTTATGTCTTGATTCCTACAGGTGGTTTTTTGGTAAACTTGGCAGAAAAGATGCAGAGAGACAATTATTAAGTGAAGGAAATATTCATGGAAGTTTCTTGATCAGAGAAAGTGAAACCTCAAAGGGTAAGAGATGGTCTTAAAGGGAACCTATCAGGTGGTTTATGCTAAGTTATTTAAGAGCAGGAAGTGATAGAAGGATGGCAGCTGAGCTCTATGATATATAGGTTTATTTCTGAGTAAAAGGCAGGGAAAAGATGGGAAAGTAAAACTAAAAGTACTGCTGACCCTGTCCACACAAAGTGATTATCAGTGTATATACAGAGCTAACTGTCAAACGGATAACTGTCAATAACTCGATGTGTACGAGGTAAGCCAAACTTCCACGGTCTCTTAAAGGGGTTTTCTCAGTACAGCTTTCGCAGACTTGAGCTGTTTCTGTCTCTTACATCTTCAAATCCAGGGGTGTGTCTCTCCTCCCAGTAGCCGGGTCTTCACTCACTGAAGACTGGTGAAATCATCATTCTGTGTGAGCAGTGGAAGGGAGAGGATATCACAGCTCTGCAGACCTCCTGCAATGGTCAGATATCATGCTTGGAGAGCTGTCACCTCTCTCCCAGGCTGAACAAGCTTCTTGTAAGCAGAATACCTGCATTGGTGTAAACAGTCATACATACAGGCTGAATTGATGAAACAAATGTGAGAAATGCTGTGTTATATGGCAGGAGAGAGAATCTAACAGCTAGAGACTCAGTAATTGCCCAGATCCTTTAAATAGAGCTAACACTGGGAGATGCCCTTATTACACAGACACCGAAAGCACAGAAAGTTGAGGCAGCTAGTTTTACTTTCATTTTCCACAGCTCAGAGTGGAGTAAGAACAGAGTGCAGACAGCCAACAACAACACTGGGGGCATGTCCCAACCAGGGTGTGTGTCCTAACAGGGCCAAACTAAATATCAGACAGTCAATCACAGCAAAGTGGGCGTTGGCCGACCTCAGGCTGCTGATTTAGCTCTAGATACACACAGATTAGCTCATAGCTGCTATACTAAATGATTTAGGTAACGCAAACCAATTGCAAAAGTGCTTATTTTTACTGTCCCCATCATTACAGATATGATCTTTGTAGTGAGAAAACCTGATGTATGTTTTGTTTTTTTAAACAGTCGTCAATGGCAGATGTGTTCATTTCTGCAGGCATACAGTTACATACATTATTTTTTATATGGTTATAGTTAAAAGCACAATTAGATATGATGTAACAGAATATATGGCCAGATATATGTCAAAAGGGTATCTATGTGTATAGGAAGTATAATTTGGGATAATTTCTAATGTATATACATTTGGGCACATTTACTATGGCAACTGTGCCAAAATTTTAGCACAATTTATGCCAAAATACTGGTGTACATTTATTATGTATTTTAGACACTTCTGCATCATGTCTGACAAAAGGGCATGGGTTTGCAAAATGGGGTGTAGCTTGGTGTGCAGTGCCATGCAGCAAAAATGCACCAAATGTTTAGCAATCTTTGGCACAAACTAAGTCATTTATTATGTATAAATAGATGTCCAGCATATGCCAAAAAATCATGTGTTTTATTTTTATCTTCATATACAGAGAATAAAAAAATGTGGCAATGTAATGCTTATGCATTTTGGACCTATGTGGTTCTTGTTCACAGCTGTATGAACAAGGACCACATAGGTCTGAAATGCGTAAACGTGACATTGGCACATTTTTTATCCTCTGTATATTAATATTCAAATAAAGCACCTGATTTTATGGAATACATAGGAGATCTTTTTATATGTTTTGGAGTAACAAGCACTGCCAGCTGACAGTTTGGTCTTTACATGCAAGGGATGAATCCGGATCACAAAAAACAAGAGCCATAAAAGGGTGAGCCATATGACTTTTTTTCGTTTCCATAAGCCAATTAATAGATGGTATAAAGGTAGACAAAAGTGTCTAAACATGCGCCAGAGTTATTATACAGTGATAAATGTGGTGTATTTCTAGACTGTCTATGTTCACACTCTCTCTCACTATAACACATTGGGGCAGATTTATCAATGCTGTCTAACTGTTAGACAGTGAAAAGTTAGATTAGACAGTGTATCATAGTATTGATATATCTGGCCCATGTAAAAACTGTCTAGTCTATGTTTACACTGTTTAACTCTAAGGCCATGTTCACACGGCTTAATTGCGGGCCCTGCAATTACGCCTTGTGGATGGGGGCGGGAGCGGGGGGCCGGCACCGCGCCGGCCCCTAGACCATCATTACCAGCGGCGCGTATACGCTGTTAGTAAATGACATGTCACTTATCTCCCCCCGCGGCGGATTCGCCGAGGGGGAGAGGAGACGTAATCCATAGTTCTCTATGAGAACTGTTGATTACCGTAATGACTGGGTCGTATTACAGTCTGTAATTCGTGCAGTACGCCGCAAACTACGGGCTGAAATAGGTGCCCAAATAAGCCATGTGAACATGGCCTAACAGAGTATTAGTAAATATGCCCCTTTGTTTTTCGTTGTTCTTAAACATGCACAATGGTCAAATGTGATATGAACTTTTTCTTATTTAACTTCTAGTTTGAGGCCCTTATATTAAAAGTATGTTTACCTTCATTTCCATTGCTGCTCATATTTGTCTCTCTCCATGTAGGTGCATTCTCTCTTTCTATTCGTGACTGGGATAATACAAAGGGAGATCATGTCAAACATTATAAGATCCGTAAAATTGACAATGGAGGCTTTTACATCACAACGCGGGTTCAGTTGACAGTGTGCAAGAGCTGGTACAACATTATACAGGTATGAAAAGCTGCTAAGTCTGTATGACAACATAAAGGGAAATTTCTTCAGCATTTGTATAATTTTCTTGTGAAGAGGAATGTTCTATTTTTAGTGTCTTTAATATTTAAAGGGGCGTTCGCTTCTCAAAGAGTGATGGCTTATGTTGTTTTACAGAGCCACAGGCAGCTTTAGATTCACACTTCCTGGTTAGACTGTGGGTGATTCTACAGCAGTAATTGACATATCAGTTCTGCTATTCCTGTTACAGTGGCATGAGTGCAGGAGGTTTGTGAATATAGCATACAAGGCTACAGAGGTCTAAAGGGTTAAAGCTTGTCAGTAAGTAATGTAACCAAGCTCCTTCGTTACAAGAACAGGAACACAGCAGGGAACGACATCACTAGTCTAGCCACTGCTAAAGCTTGTAAGAAGAGAGAGAGGTGGCCGGTAACTAATACTGAGAACAAAAGCAGGAGATAAGATCTGCTCCTAACTCTGAAGAGAAGCAAAATCAGAACAGCAATGTATTTGGTTGTAGTCTTTATTTACCTTTGCCTATACATTTAAAGGTAATCAATGAAAAGGGAACACGTCTTTATCGATCGCACCTGCGGGACCTGAACCTATCAATGATTTTTCTTGCACAGCATAGTGCCTTCTGCTTGCAGTGCAGGAAATTGTAGAGTGGTTACATTCAAGTTAATGAAGCCGGCTACAGAAGCACTGCTGTTCAGTGAAAACTTAAAAGAGGAATTAGCCTGAATACAAGAAACATGTTGGGGATCGGTAATGCAACCCTGGTCTGTATTTCCACAGCATTATGCTGGCTTTGATTTCGACGCTTCTGGTCATTTTATGTAGATATCTCTCTTTACTTTCAGTGCAGTCGATGTGTGACTGTGGCCATTTCCATCAGGGCTTGAAAGTTAATGTTATGCAAGAGGTGAGGTCAAGAAAATGACACATAATCACTGAAGCCATTGATTGGCTGCAGCGCTCACACCAACCACAGAACAAGAAGTAAGCAGAGACCAGGGGACACGGTCAGCAGCTGCAGCGCTGGAACGGTGGCGAGTACAAAGGTAAGTATTTTTTTTTTATAGAATTGAATTATAGAATTTTTATTTTTAAAATTTACGCTGGAAAAGCCCTTTAAATTTGACATAGTAGAGATATTTTGCCCTTTTTTCTAGTGCAGCATACTGTGTATATGACAGGAAGATGTTGCCATCATGTGGAAGTAATTGATATTGCATCTTTATTGGATAATAATTTTTCTTTTGGCAAGCAGGACATTTGGAAAGAATATACTGTACTAGGACTAACTCATACCTCTCAACTTTCAGACTGATGGAAGAGGGGCACCAGACAGATCCCTCTTAGCAATGTCAGCTACAGATAGCCTCATACAGCAATAGTCACATGCTGTTACATACATTGATAGCCACAGGATTCCTAAATCTAGTGCCAACTGTCTGAGCAGCTGCAAGTGGCCAAGACATGAAGTGCTTCTAATTGGCAGAGAAGGCAGAAGGATAGTAATTCGCAGACAGTGCTCACAATCTTGGTCATGCAATCAGTGGATCATTTAGAAGAGCGAAATGCACCCACAAGCATCTGTTCATTAGGGCACCTGGTGTATCAATAAAGTTGTTAGTGACATAAGCTATTTAAAGGTGACATGTCTGCCTCCTGGGACTAAATTATAGGTAGAGCAAAAGGAGCTAGTGTGCAGACACAATGCTAAATGGTCATGATTCTAAGTATACTGTATGTAAATATATATATATATGTAAGTATAGATAGATAGATCTATTATCCATTACTATTATTAATGGGTACTTTTTTCTCATTGTTCAGAGCTTACACTCAATCTGCCTGCACAACTAAGTAGAAAACCAGTTACCTGTTGTTAATGTGCTGTATATTGCTATAATTTGCCTAACGGTAAACATGGGGTCAAGCATATTAAATATGATCATGTCCAATTCTTACTCCTCCTAAAAGTAGATGGTGGGAGGAGGGGTAGTCCGGCAGCATCCAGGCATGTTACTAAGATGGCAGATGCTATTTACATCTGTGGAATCTGCTCAGGGCTAGACTGGGACTACAAAGCAGCCCTGGCACTTTAAACCAATCAGCCCACATACCATATCATCCTCTCCCCATATTACTTAGCAAATAGGGTCAAATAAAGTAAAATTTGCTATCATTAGTACCTTAAATATGTATATCCACACTACAGAATCAGAGTAAAGTAAAAGGAAAACATAAAAACATGTAATCACACTGCACCCCTGAAATGTATGATATTATGCACTGCACCTTCTGAAATTAAATTATATCACAGACTGTGCCCACAGGAATTAAATATCTCAGACACTGTCCACTCAAAATTGAATGATATAATTCATTCTTAAGTGGACAGTGTCTGATATAATTCATTTTTAAGTGGACAGTGTCTGATATCAGACACTGTCCACTTAAAAAGGATTATATCAGACACTGTAACCCCTAAAATGTATTATATCAGATACTATTTTCCTGAAATTAAATACATTGTACTCCCTGGAAATTAATCATATCACACACTGTACCCCTGAAATAAATGATTTTACCAACTGTACTCTCTAAAAATAATAATATACAAACTACCCCCAGAAATTTATTGTATTACACACTGTGCCTCCAAAATTATATAACACTCTTGGCCCCCAAAATGAATTATATTAGAAACTGTACTCCCAAAATTAATTATGCTACATACGTCCCCCCAAAATTTAAAAATTTTGGGCCCAAAAACACTAAAATTAGTTATTTATGGAAACATTAAAATTATTTAATTACACATGTACCCCCAAAAAATTTTATTACAATACTTAGCATACATAGCATAAAAAGGAATCTTCAGTAAAGGGGGTAAAATATGGTTTGCCCAGGGGGAGGGGGTGGTGAAAGGGGTTACTCCCAAATCTTGTGGCCCTGGGGGCATGAAATGGTTAATGTAAGGATCATTATTGTCGGGGCAAAAAGGGGGTTTAAATGAAAAACATCCATTGATATAGGGCTTTGAAGAAAAAAGTAAGGATCTGTGGTCTTGGAGTCTTCGGATTACTCACCTCTTCAGCCCTCAAATTTGGGTCCTGCAGCCCACTTTGCACTTCCAGTATCATAGAGTACTGCTAGGAGAACGAAAGGACCCCTATTTTCAGGTGGAGAAAATACAGCAGTAACGCCAACATAATAAGTTTAAAAGGGAAAATTTGGGACTTTCCCCCCGGGAAAGCCGGGTTTGAGGTAACTGTCCAAATATTAATATGCATCATATATGGACAGTTACATCATCAAAGCTTTCCCCTTTGGGGGGCCCAACCCTTTTTCCCTTTTTGTCAAAAGGACGTGCAGCAAAACGTAGGCCCGGACATTTTTTTTTGACAGGGCTGAGTGTTTACATTAATCCTCAAGAAATTTACTCCCGGAGGTATTCGGGCCTATGGCGGGTTAGCCCACTGCCCTGCCCAGAAAACACCAGTAATCTGCTTGATCAGGCAGATTACCAGTCTAGGCCAGAATGTGCTTAAATTGTCTATTTTTTTCCCAGTTTAACTTTGTCATGCATTATATGACAGCATTCCTGGATTTGAAACATAAACCAGTTTTTTTTGCCTAGAGTTCTAAATTAATCTTCATATCATTGGCTCCTAAAAGGCTAAATAATTTTTTTGAGATCACAATAGTGTTTACTTTGTGTTCAACCCAGAGTTATATTGTGCTGATGTCACAGTAGTGTCGCGGTAGTTTTCATTTTCTCTTGTGGGCTATGTTTCTTATTATGATGTCACTAGAGTGTTTATTTATTCATAGAAAAAAGTGCATTGTGGTGGCGATTGGTTATTTGCAATGATTTCTCTGTAGTCTTTGTATTTATTTATTTATTTATTTATTGCCTTTGTTCTGTTATGATGATGTCAAAAAGTGGGCAACTTGTTTTCCCCCAACAAGGTACATTTTGATATGTCCCAAAAAAGTTTGTGTTGTGTCCCATTGTTATGTGACAGTAGTGTTTGTGCCTGTCCTAGGGTATGTTCACACAGTGTATTTTCCCAGAAAAAAATACAGTGTGTTTGCGTTTTCCATGACTACATTTCATTGTTATGACATCACAAAATATTTTATTCATATGTAGATTGTGTTTTATTGTGATGATGTGACATTACTACGCTCAATATTTTGACCATGTCACACTTTTTGTACATATTTTTCAACTCCAAACTGTACAAACTGGAGGGTTTAGGGAATTGAAACATATTAGGAGATATGTATTTGTATAATGGGGAAGAGTTTAGTCTAAGGAGATCGACACCCTATATTAAAGGGGATTTGCCAAGAAGTGAGTTTCTTACCTCTTAATCTGCTCAGAATAGAAAATAAACAAACATGCTGCCTCATGCTGCCTCACAGGGGGGGGGAAAAAAGGGGGGGTGAGAACACCGCCTGAAAGCCGGGGGCGTTTTTGCAATTTTAAATCAAAAAAATCACATTAAAAACAACAGATTCTCTTTTACAAAAAAAAAAGACTTCTCCACAGTCCCCCTGCCAGCTTTGTTTAAATTCCCTGTCATCAGATAAGAAGGCAAAAATTTCAAACATGACCAGCTCAGCTTCTCTCAGCTGAAGTCTTTTCTTTTAATTTCAAACTTTTTAAAATAAAAAAGGGCAAAGTAAAGAAACTGCAACTCTCAAAGGGCTTTACTTTTTTTAATCACAAAAATTTTAGAAAAGTATTAAAAACCCATTTTTGGAGGATCCCCCGCAACCCTTACATTGTGGCAAAACCCCTTTAAGTTGTGCAGAATTATTAGGCATCTTGTTTTCATCAGGCAAAATGGGCCAAAAAATTTATTTTACTAACTGAAAACTCAAAAATTGTTAAAAGTCTCTGGGATGAAGCATTTTGGAAATAGCTAAGATGTTGAGTCGTGATCACGGAACCATCGAAGGTCGCAACAAACCTGTTGAGAAAAAAAAGACACAAATTCACTACCAGAGATAAATCGAACATGTTGTAACCTGGAACCCATTATTCTGCAGTGCTGTGATATTCCAGAACGCAACCCCCGGGGTGCCCCCATTTCAAGAAAATTTTTAGTGCAAAAGAGAAAAATGGCAAAGGGAAAAGGGGGGTGAAACCTGACAAAACCCCCAATAATTGCAATTTTGGGAAAATACCACAAAGTACCGTTTAAAAATGGAAATTAAAAAACCGGCTTTTAAAAAACTTGCAAAAACTCCACACGACATCTTCTTAACAAAATGCAAAAAGGAAAGACCATCCCAAAAGGCTTCAATATAAAAAAAAAATAAAAAAATCTTTTTTTTATATAGCGCCAACATAAATTTCCCCAGCACTTTACAAATTTTGAGGGGGGGAAAATACAGACATTACCCCTTTAAAAAAACTTCAAATGAGCACAGGAAAGAAAGGGCCCTGCCGTGAAGCTTACAAACTAATTTGGTTTTAAGGGTTGGGAAAAAAACGTAAGAAGTGCCAAGTTTACAATGGTCCACCATGTTTCATAAATAGGAGTGTTTAATAAAAATTGGGTGACCCTGCCACCCTGACAGTACATCTATATACAATGGGCACTCACAGGCATTTAATTTGCGGGGAGTGACAGAATGTGGTGATAGCAGTTAGGGATCTTGGTAGCCAGGCTGAGAAAAATGTTTTCTCAGGGGCCCCCTTAAAACTATGAGAGTTGTGAAAGTGCCCCGATCGCCCACGGTACATATTCCATAGAACTGGTGCTGCACGTGTGAAATCTTGGAGACGGTCATGGAGGTTTGAATGATTGAGGAATGTAGTCCCGATATCATCAGCAGAGCGGAGTCACCGGGTAGGGTGGTAGACAGAGATGAGTGAGGAGATTAGGGGGGAGCAACACTGTGGAGAGCTTTATGGTTGAGAGTGGTGAGTTTATGTTGTATTCTGTACTGAATAGGTAGCCAGTGCAGAGACTGACACAGGGTAGAGGCATCAGTATAGCGGCTGGAAATAAAGACAATCCTGGCTGCTGCATTCAGGACAGATTGAAGAGGGGAGAGTTTGCAGAGAGGGAGACCGATAAGCAGGGAGATGCAGTAGTCAAGACGAGAGTGAAAAAGGGAGCAACAATGAGGTTTGAGCTGTTTCCACAGTGAGAAAATTTCGGATTTTAGAGATGTTCTTAAAGGTGCAGATGACAGTAGCGGGCAAGGGATTGGATATGAGGGGTGAAGGACAGATTAAAATCTAGTATTACCCCAAGACAGCGGGCCTGTTGCCTAGGTTTTTATGGTTGGTGCCACAACTGAGACAGAAATGGCAGGGTGGGGTTGGTTAGAAAATGGTGGAAAGACAAGAATTCGGTTTAGTGAGGTTTATTTCAGATGGAGAGAGGACATGATGTCAGAGACAGCGGACAGACAGTCACTGGTGTTTTGTAGCAGGGCAGGAGTGATGTCACGGGAGGAGGTGTGTAATTGGGTGTCATCAGCATAGAGATGGTACTTCACTCTGTATAACCCAAACCGGCACACCTACAACAGCCGATATGCAGAACAACTATGTATTCGAACATCTGAAAAGCTGCGCAACTACATGCTAAAAATTTCCAAATAACAATAAAGAAAAAACACAGGAGGAAATCAGGCCCTAAAGACATCACTGGAGAATGACACAGAGGAGATGAAGGCCAAAACCTCCCCACATACTCCCGGGAAACTGCAGGACATGCTCATCAACAACAAGAAGAAAAAGCTCCAGAGACTGAGACAAAAAAGCCCTACTACTACAACCACAAGCACCAGCCCAGCTCAGCAGACCTGTGTTGTGAACCTTTCCTCCTATGAGCCAAACAAACACGAAAGGTCAGTTCTCTCCAAAGGTCTCTCGTTCTGCCCCTCAACACTCTCCTACCATGTCAAACTCTGCAATGACATGGAGGAGTTTTTCAGAAAAATGAGACTGAGGAAATACTTCTATGACAAAGACCTTCCATACAGCAGCGACTCTGAGAGAACAGCCCATAAGGAACCCACCAAAAAATCAACCCTGGACCCCCGGCCTGGAATTAATGCAGCACGGGAAAAATACATTGACTGTTTCAGAAGCAAGTAAAATCTGAGATCTTGGGGAAAGTAAAGAAACTTGTCCATAACCTAACACTGCAGGAACAGAAGGCTATCACCTCACTGAAAGAAAATCAGGACATAACAATAAAACCAGCTGACAAAAGGGGCGCAATAGTCATGATGAACACCTCTGACTATATCCGGGAAGCGAACAGACGCTGCCCTAACCCCGCCCATTACTCCAAACTTGACAGTGATCCCACAGAGGCCTTTATAAAACAGCTAAAGGATATAAATCAAGAAGTTTCCAACTCAGGTCCAGGGGCAGGTAGAGGGCTCATCCCAGCGGATCCCAGCTGGGCTGCTTCTACATGCCCCCAAAAGATTCCACATAGAAGGCAACCCTGGGGGGCCCTTTTCATTTCTGGTTTTGGGACTGACAGAGAAATCTCAGGTTGGATGAAAAATCCCCTAAAACCCCTGGTCAGAGATAAATCCTTTGTTTTCCTGGATGTAACTAGGAGTTTCTTAACAAACCAATGCCTCGTCCACTTCCTGAGGGCACCATTTTTGGCCACCATGGATGTAAAAATCCTTGTATACAAACATCCCCCACAAGATGGAGTTGCAGCATGTCGGACACACCTGGAGAAACTAAACCTCCCAACAAAACCAATAACACAGCTCATACAGTTCATTACTCACCACAACTATTTTAAATTTGGAGAGGACCTATATCTAAAAGCGAATGGAACCCCAATGGGGTCCAGATGTGCGCCCCAGTATGCAAACCTTTTTATGGCTGAACTGGAAGGAGCGTATCTATCCACATGCACCCCCAAAAACCCATGATGTACCTCCGTTACATCGATGAATCATTGCCCATCTGGACTGCGGGCGAGGAGGCCCTAATTCAATTCCATAATGACTTCAATAGCTTCCACCCCACCATCAACCTAAAGCTTACCTATTCAGAGAGCAAAATCCACTTTCTGATACTACAATACACATCAAAGAGCACCGGCTACTCACATCAGTGTACCACAAACCCCAGACAGAACGGCCTACCTCAGAAACGACAGCTTCCCCCCAAGCACACAAAGCAATCCATTATATACAGCCAGGCTATACGGTACAATCGTATTTGCTCCGACAGGACAGACCTGGACAAACACACCTCCTGGATCTGAGAAAAAAATTTCTCCAATTGGGATACAGGCCAAAAGTGACGGACAATCAAATCAGCAAAAGCGGCCACCATCAACAGAGACAGTCTGCTCACATACAAAGAGACCCAGAAGGGAAAAACGAGTGCCCCTAGTTGTAACCTACAACCCACACTGGAGATCCTACGAAAGTTTGCCAAGGAAAATTCAACCTGTACTACATAGGGACAATAGACCAAAGACATATTCCCAGTCCCCCCCCCTCCTTTCCTTTCGGCAACCCACCAAACCTGTGGTGTATTATTTTCCCGGGGCGCCCTGAGGCCCCAACTGAAAATGGCACCTCACCCTGCCTCAGAACAGGTGCAAGACCTGCAGGCCCCATCCACACCGCGACAGTGTACCTGTCCCACAATCCCCGCAGGTGCACAGAATTAGGGGGACATTTTTTCCCGCAGGTCTAAACAGTGTGGTGTATCTGATATGTGTGCACAATGCCCCCACAGGCCTTTATGTGGGGGAAACAGGGCAGAGACTCAGCCAGCGCATGAACTCACACAGATTCACCATTAATAACAGCAAACTGATCTTCCAGTTGCCCCAACACTTCTCCAGAGAGACCACTGTATTGAAGATCTGAAGATTGTGGTTTTAAAAGGGACACTTTAAGACGCAGAGGGAGAGAAAGGAATGGGAATTTTAAAATTTAAAGCAAAAATTTCAGGGCTCTGCCAAAATGGGCTAAATATTCATGCCAGCTTTATGTCAAACTAAGTGTGAACAGTGGGTGGTCACAAATCACGACCTGATGGCTACGAGATAAGACGTAGAATTACTGACCCCTCTGTCCACGCCTCACAAGTTTCCAGATAGTGATAGCTTGACCTGTTTAAATGACTTTCTGCTTATATTGCATTTTGTTATTTTTTAAGACTTCTAAGATCCTTTAAGGTTTCCTTTTCTTTTGTGTATAAAAAATCTGTGAGTTTTCGATTTCTTGTATAACATCATGTCTGAAGAAGGGAGCTAGTTCTCTCGAAAGCTCACCATCAAATATACTCAAATAGCCTGAAAAAGGTATCGCCTGATTTCTTCACTCTTCAACCACTGAATAAGACACATAAGATGAAACATCAAAACTGGGTCAAGAAATATCTGAAGACAGATTTTTCAAAGGTTTTATGGACTGTTGAGATGAGAGTGACTCTATGCGGACCAGATGGGTGGGCCTGTGGCATGATCAGTAACTGGCACAGACCTACATTTTGACACCAGCAACGCGGATGTGGGGTAATGGTCGAGTATTATCAAAGGTAAATTAGTTGGACCTTTTCCAGTTCAAGATTGACTCAACATCAACTCCCAAACCTACTACCAGTTTTTGGACACTTCTTTAAAGGTGCATACTTTCTCCTGTACTGCTGCTTGAAGAAAACTATTATTTTTATTCAGAACAATGGTCTATCCCACGCATCAAAGTACTCCACTGTGTAGCAGGAAAGTAAAGGAGTTAAAGATGAAAGAATAAAGCTATGGTCCTCTTTCTTACTTGACCTAAATCCTATTGAGAACTTGCGAGCCCTTACTAGATGGGTGTCACGGTCGGAGATAGTGGATCCTCTGGACCACCGCAAGCGATGGCATAAGCCACGCCAGGGAGCGCAATCTAAGTAGGGCCCGCTTTTCACCAGAGCCCGCCGCAAAGCGGGTTGGACTTACTGCGGCGGGTCGCTACCAGGTCGCTACCCCTGATGTGACTTGCTTGTGGAGGCAGCTGAGGTGTAGCGTGGTACAAACTCGGAAGGCAGGCTCATAGTCGGGGACAGGCAGAAGGTCAGGACAGGCGGCAATGGTTCGTGGTCGTGGACAGGCAGGAAAGTCAGGGCAGGCGGTAAGATTCATGGTCAAGGGACGGAGGCAAACGGTACGGTACACGGTAATCAGAACAAGGCTTCAAGAACGCTTTCTCTCTAGGCCAAGGGCACTAAAGAGCCGGCGATGTTACTAGGAAGAGGCAGGCTTAAATAGGGGCAGCGACCAGCAATAGCCAATTACTGGTGCGCTGGCCCTTTAAGTTTAACACTGCCGGCGTGCGCGCGCCCTAGGGAGCGGGACCCCACGCGCGGAGGGACAGAGACAGCCGGAGCAGGAGCGTGGCCGGGTATGTGAACCTGGGCACCGGCAGGGGGACGAGCATGCCCGCCCCAGGCGAGCCGACTTTTGCGGGGGGTACGACGCCTGCGCCCCCGGACTTTGCGCGGGGTACCATGCAGACCCTCCCCCGGACCGAGGTCGCATTCTGGTCTCGCATGACAGTTACCTGATTACATTACGGTCCAGAATGTTCTCCTCTGGCTCCCAAGACCTTTCTCGGGCCTGAACCTGTTCCAGTCAACGAGAAAATATCGTTTCTCTCTAGTCCTCCTCATACCCAAGATTTCCTTGACCACAAAGACATTAGAGAAATCAGCCACAGACGAAGGAGGGACTGCCTTCCGAGAGAAACGATTCATGACCAGAGGTTTTAGTAGCGAGACATGAAAGGAGTTCGGGATGCGCATGTTGGTGGGAGCCAGGGTTTATAGGCCACCGGGTTTATGCACCTACGGACCTCGAAAGGTCTCAAAAAGCGGGGTCCCAGTTTGTAGGTTGGGATCTTGAGGCAGACATATTTGGCCGACAGCCACACCCTATCACCCGGGGAGAAGACTGGAGGGGAACTTCTCTTTTATCGCTTGAGCTCGAGCGCATAAAAGAAGGCCCCTCGGCAGAGATTGGCGGGTCAGGGACCAGATGGTCCTCATGTCCTGGAAGAGGGCATCTGCCGCCGGAACCTCAGTCATCTAGTCGAGCCGAGACGAAGTGGTGCAGGTAACACCCCAGAACCTGGTTGACTCTCTCCACCTGGCCATTTGTCTGGGGTTGGTAAGCCGAAGAGAAATCAAGTTTTAGCTGGAGTTGATAATAAAGGGCTCGCCAGAATTTGGCAACGAACTGAACCCCCCCCCAATCCGAGACGATCTGCAAAGGTAGTCCGTGCAAACAAAAAATGTGGCAAAAAAACAGTTCGGCCAGGCGCGGGGCAATAGGCAGGCCTCGCAAAGGGACAAACTGCGCCATTTTGGAAAACCGATCTGTGACCACCCAGACAACGGTGTTACCGGACGAAGGAGGAAGATCTGTTACAAAGTCCATCGTCACGTAAGACCATGGATGAGTAGGGATGGGTAGTGAGTGCAAGAGCCCCGCTGGCTTGTGACTAAGTGTCTTGTTGCGGGCACAGGAGGTACGCAACTCAACGAACTCGGACATCTTTAGCGAGGTCCTGCCACCAATAGAACCGAGATATCAGGAGAAACGTTTTGCGAGCACCGGGATGGCCGGCCACCAATGAGCAGTGTACCCACTTCAGGCGATGACTTCCGGAGGTCGACGGAGCTGCGGAGATAAGACGCTCTGGAGGGATTTTGTGCTCTGGAGTAACTTCTTCACCCACCACATCGGAGGCACGAGAGAGGGCGTCTGCCTTCACATTCTTTTCCGCGGGACGGAAGTTGATCTGGAAGTTAAACCGGGAGAAAAAGAGCGACCACCTAGCTTGGCGCGGATTGAGTCGCTGAGCCGTCTGGAGGTACTTGAGGTTCTTGTGATCTGAGTAGATGCAGATGGGATGCTGAGCACCTTCCAGCAGAAAACGCCATTTCTCCAATGCCAGTTTGATGGCTAATAACTCCCAGTCTCCAATAGTGTAATTTCTTTCCGCCGGCGAGAATGTCTTGGAAAAGAAGCCACATGTAACCGTTTTGCCTGTGGGCCCCTTTTGCATGAGGACTACTCCAACTCCCACTGACGAGGCATCTACTTCGAGCGAGAAGGGCTTCGCGGGGTCCGGCCGTGACAGGATAGATGCAGTGGCAAAGGCAGTTTTTAGTTTAGAGAATGCCTCCTCGGCCTCGGAAGGCCAGCTGCGTGGATTAGTGTTTTTCTTCGTGAGGGCCACACTAGGAGCCACCAGCGTGGAGAAGTGCGGGAAGAACTGCCTGTAATAATTGCAGAAACCCAGGAACCGCTGTATGGCCCGAAGGCCGACTGGGCGTGGCCATTGCAACACAGCACACAACTTGGCTAGATCCATCTGTAGACCGTGGTCAGAGAGGATGTAGCCGAGAAAGAGAAGACTTGTCTAGTGAAAGAGGCACTTCTCGAGCTTGGCATACAGACTGCAACAAGTTCTCAGGTGTTTACGTGCTAACAAATGGGCCTGGAAGACTGCAGGGGCATTACAGAGTCCGAAGGACATGACCAGGTACTCGAAGTGCCCATCTCGAGTATTGAAGGCTGTCTACCACTCATCTCCCTCAAGAATCCGAATCAGGTTATAGGCTTCTCATCGGTCCAGTTTGGAGAAAATCTTGGCTCCACGGAGCCGGTTAAAAAGCTCGGTAATCAACGGCAAGGGGTATCGATTCTTTATGGTGATCTTGTTGAGCCCGCGATAATCGATACATGGATGCAGGGATTCATCCTTCTTTGTTACGAAAAAGAACCCGGCACCAGCCGGAGAGGAGGACTTACGAATACACCCCTTCTGGAGATTCTCCTTGATGTGCCAAGGTCTCAGGCACAGACATAGGGTAGAGCCTGCCCTGTGGAGGAGATGTTCCGGGCAGAAGGTCAATAGGGCAGTCATAGGGGCGATGTGGAGGCAAGGTCTCTGCTTGCTTCTCGGAGAAGACGTCAGCATACTCTTGATATGGAGCGGGAAGACCCGCCAGAGGCTTAGATGGTACTGGAGAAGCGGTAAGCACCGGGCAAGGTGCCACCAAACAGCGAGACCGACATTCTGGCCCCCAACGAAAGACTTCGTCCGTCTGCCGGTTGAGAGACGGAAGTCTCTCTTTATGAAGTGCCCCCACTTGAAGGAACAAAGGCTCAGTACGGAAGTGGACTGGATCGCTGAGGATCTCCCCACTGACAGAGAAGATGGCCAGAGTTCTCTTCAGGAGGACCATGGGGAGATTTTGCTGAGACACCAGGGCGGCATCCAAGAAATTTCCAGCCGACCCAGAGTTCAAGAAGGCTGAGGCTTGATAGTGGGTACCAGACCTAGTACCGACCAGGACGGGTATGTTTAAACGAGGAGAGGGGTTGCTTACACAGTTTGCCCGGACGGAGCGGGCAACCCCTAAGATGTTCAGGGCTGCTGCAGTAGAGACATAGGTTCTCCTTACGTCGTCGGTTAAATTCCTGCGGAGTCAGGTGGGCTCTCTCCACTTGCATGACCTCTTCCATGGCTGGCTGGGAAGGAGGCAGTGGGGGCCGTAGAAACACCGTCGCAAGACGAGGTAGACAACGTGTTCGGACTGGTTCATGCTCTTGGCGGAGCTCATCATGTCTCTCCGCGAAACGGATATAAATCTGGGTTGCCAGAAGGATGAGCTCACTTAACGAAGACGGAGGGTCCCGGGTGGAGAGGGCACCCTTAATCTGACTGGAGAGGCCCTCCTTGAACATGGTGCACAATGCTGCATCGTTCCAAGCCAACTCTGATGCTAGTGTGCGGAATTGCACGGAATAGTCACCTACGGAGGAGTTCCCTTGCTGCAGGTTCAGTAAGGCAGTCTCGGCAGCGAAGCGCGGGCAGGCTCTTCGAAGACACTGCAGAACTCCTGTAGGAATGTCACAAGATCAGCAGTTGTCCCAGAGAGGAGTTGCCCAGGCCAGGGCTTTTCCGTAGAGGAGACTGACCACGAAGGCCACCTTGGACCTTTCCGATGGGAACTGACCAGCCAGAACGTCCACATGCATGGCACACTGGGTGATGAAGCCCCTGCAGGCCATTGGGTCCCCATCAAACTTTGTCAGCATGGACAAGCGGAGTTTAGGACCAACAGACAACCCTGGAGCGGCTGCCACGGGAGGGACCACCGCAGCCGACTGCTGCTGCTAGGAAAATGTATTTTGCTGAACTGGTAGCCGCTGAAATGTCCAATTTTATCCCATTGGTTGCAATTGGTAAATGGAGATGTACAAAGCCACATATGCCTCAAGGGGGGTACCGGCAAAATTTCAACTCATATGGAGTAATTGATTCGCTCTTTCCATGGTGTAGCTGCTGGTGGCTGAATACTGTGGCTAAAGTGTGAATGTATGCATGGTGTTTGTCCTGTTTTCTCTTTGTTTCCAGAGGAGTCATGAGGTCCACATCTTATTTCCTATTCCAGCTATTACAGGTTGGACTTTATACTTATCTGTACTTTATTTATGATGCATTGTATGGAAGTAGCTGTGTATGTTGGTTTTTATGTCACTATTACCTTGTTTATTGAAATGCCAAAATAAACACTAAAATATATATATATATATATATATATATATATAAATAACAGTAAGACTTTGTTCACACGATGTACTGTGGCACATATATTATACGCCGCAGTACATCGTGTCTTTCGGGAGCTCGCGCTAATATGCGCGTTCTCCCGCAGCGCGGCCGGCAGCCCACCGGCCCCATTGACATTCATTCTCTGGAACTCATTACCCCAAAACATCAGACTCCCCACAACATTCATCACTTTCAAAAGCAACCTGAAAACCCAACTCTTTAGGATAGCCTACAACCCACATTAACCCCACCACCACTACACCGGCCCGCAAGCATGTCTGCCCCACACCTTCTGTCTCTCCCCTCCTTCTTTGTAGATTGTAAGCCTTCGTGGGCAGGGTCCTCTCCCCCCTCTGTATCAGTTACTAGTCATTTATCGTCACCATTGTATTTGTTCAACATTTGTTATGTATGTAATTCCCCTTAAATGTACAGCGCCCTGGAATTAATGGCGCTCTAAAATAAATAATAATAATTACTCGCGTGTCGTATTCGCCGTGAATAACTGACACGTCACATATTTCCCCGCTCGTACAATACGATCGTATTATACGAGCGCGGAGAGTAGGCATAATCCATAGTTCTCTCTGAGAGCTATGGATTACCATAATTTCGGTGCGCATCTCGCCCATATTAGAGCGCAAATACACGGCGAAATGCATGCCGAAATTACACCGTGTGAACATACCCTAAATCTGTCTTTGTTGCCAATAGTAACCAATCAAAATCTCAGCTTTTATTTTTCCAGAGCAGTCTGAAAAATGAAAGATGACCTCTGATTGGTTGCTATGGGCAACAAAGACAGTCTTGCTGTTTGAAGACAAAGGCTACTGTGATATCTTCACAATGAAGAACAACCTAGAAATACAGTGAACCTCGTTTATCAAAACTTTCTTTCAGAAGTTATATTGTTTTGTGACCATATCCCAATAGTCTTTGTCTTCATTCCCATACACTGCTGTCTTGTAATGATGTCACAGTAGTTTTTTTTATTTTACGAGGCAAATTTCTACTGCGATTATCGGAAAATAGTGATTACATTCCTTGTCTTTGTTCTATGGTGTTAATGTTCTAAAAGTGTTTGTATTTATTTCTAGGCTATGTTCCTTCATAACTTGATGAAGTCACACTAGCATGTACCTTTAGTCCATGGCAGAGCTCTTTTCTATACTGTCTCAGTAGCATTTGTCTTTACTCCTAGGCTTAGCTCTGTTGTGATTATATCATAATCATTTTGCTGTCACATTAATGTTTGTCATTTTTTCTAGGCATAGATATATGGTGACTGTATGGGTATGTTCACATGGCGTTTATTGGATCCGTTTTTGGATCTGTTTTGGATCCGAAAATCGCATCCAAAAACTCAGCGTCAATCGGATCCAAAACGCATCCAACACACGTGTGTGTTTAGATGCGTTTTGGCTGCAGCAGGATCGCACCCTATAGTTTTAAACATGTCAATTCTTAGAACGGATCCGAAAAGACGCAAGTAAACATACATCAGCGATCACTTGTCTGAACGCGGATGCATGTTTTACATTAAAAGCAATGTAAAATCACACTCCACATTGTTATATGCGTATTTGGGTCCGTTTGATGGATGCAAACACACATTTAATAACGTATGTTCACACGGACTGAACACGCTGTGTGAACATACCCTATTCCTTCTCTGGCTGTGTTTTGTTATACAAACTGTAGTGTGATATCATATTTCTCTTGGCTGTGTTCTGTGGCTGTTACAATATTTAATTGCATGTACTTTGTTGTGATGATGTATCAATAGTGTTTGTATTTATTTAGTAACTTTGTTCTGTTGTAATAACAGCACAATAGTAAAAGGGGCGGTCAAACAAACAAAAAAAAACATCCTGTCCTGATGTCATCCTAGAGGGGTAAACATTACTGGCCATTATCAAATGTACTAATCCAAAAGATAATAGCTAATTTAAAGGGGTTTTGCCAGGACGTGCCTTATCTGCTAAGAAGCAAAAGTAAACAAGCCAAGGCTGAACTGAGAGAGACTGCCAGAGCACAGAGCCATGCATAAGGGATCGTGTGCAATGTTCACTCACACTACAACTAGTGGATTCTGTATGCAAACGACAACAGCTTTCTCCACAGCCTATTGAAAGCTCCTTCAACCTCTTGAAAGCTTCTTCATGTTCTCTGTCATCAGATAAAGCAGGGATCTACTCAGATAATCACACTACAACTAGTGGATTCTGTATATAAAAGACAACATATTTTTCCCCAGTCCATTGAAAGCTTCTTCAGCTCCCTTTCATCAGATAAGAAGTGTTCTCTGCGCAAGCCCAGGCCAGCAGCTCTTGTCACTCCGCCTGGTCGTATCTAATGCAAGCTTTAAAGTAACTAAGGGCAGGTAAGGCAGCCTGTAGCTCTCTCAGACTGCAATTTTTTTAATCACATATATTTAGAAAAGTGATCAAATACCCATTTTGGAGGATCCTACGTCAACATTACACCATGGCAAAACCCCTTTAAGGAAAAAAGAAAAAAAAACATCTGTGGCTAGTGAGCAGGGCATTTAGGGACCTGGGTTCAGTTCCTTCTAAACCGGGCGATACAAAACATCAGCAAATATGTATAACTTTTTAGCTATGATTTGCTAGGGTAGTTAACAGGTTTAATGTAACATCACAGGGGTCTAGAACAGAGAAGACGTTAAAGAGAATCTGTCAGATAGTATTTACATCAGCAACCTGTATCCGTACCCAAATGCTGTTCTCTATTAGGGACGCCAAACAAGCCTGATTGGGTGGTGTAATCAGGGGCGTAGCTATAGGGGGTGCAGAGGTAGCAGTCGCTACCGGGCCCTGCAGCTTGAGGGGGCCCAAAAGCCCTCCTGCCACATAGGAAGACACCAGTATTATACATAACACATACTAGCTGTGGGGCCCAATTCCACTTTTTGCATTGGGGCCCAGGAGCTTCAAGTTACACCTCTGGGTGTAAGTGTGTGGACATCTCAACTATTGATAACATAGTCATTTATAATCAAGATGATGAAGAACTCATATACAGCAAGAACAGGAAAAAAGAATGGTTCTTTTGTATTATCTGAGGCAGCTCTTTGGACAGCTGATTACACCTTTGTAAACTGCTGGAATACAACAGTTTAGTCCTTTAATCACTCCCTGATACCACAGATTTTATTTACTTCACATTTGTTCCTGCTCACTTTCCAAGAGCCATAATTTCTTTTATTTTTCTCTCTACAATGCCACATCAAGTCTTGTTGTTTTTACAGAACAGCATCCAATTATGGCTTTCTCAGGCAGGGTGTAATAGTAAGATGGCAGGTCTTGGGACCTTTATAAGGCCCTCAGCTTGCTTCCATGGTAAACAGTTGGCACCCTGCTTTTACACTATGGTGAGGGTAATATGGAGTGAGAAAGAGATTCCCCCCCTTTACCATAACTGCTTGGATTCTGCAGTCCCTTTGCATCTAAGTAGTTAAAGGTTTTGTCTCACCATGCAGTTTCACAGAGCCTCCGGCAGCTTCAGACTTACACTTCCTGGTTACACTGTGAGTGGTTCTAAAGCAGTGATTGACATATCAGTTTTTCTATTCTTAGCTGATCCTACAGTGACATGAATGCTGGAGGTTTGTAATCTTTAGTGCACAATGCTTCAAAGCTCTAAATGGTAAAATCTTGTCGGGTGTAAGGGGTTTCGGACGGGTTAAAAAGGGGTAGTGGACCCACTGGACCACTCCCGGGCTTGCTCCGAGGGGCACAAACTAAGTGGCCATCGGGCACATGGGTATCTTCACAGAGCCTTTTGATGTAAGGTTGGCTGACGCTGACAGCCACCAGGTGCTACCTCAGAGCAGTCCCCAGCAGTGGCAGCTGACCAGACAGGCCAGAAGTGCCAATGCTAGGCACCAACAGAATAGGAAAAAAGAGACAAAGCAGACTAGATATGGATATGTGCAGGTTACAAACAAAGACAGGACAAAACGGATGCCAAGCAAGAAGGTTAAGGGAACAATAAATAGACAGACTGAAGACACCAAGGAACATAAGCCCGAGACATAAGCTAAAAATCAGGCAAGAAACCCAAAGGGAAAGACCAGGGCAGGAACACGGGCAGAGAAAAGGCAAGGAAAACTCACAAAGACACAGGGCAGAGACACAAAGAGACCACATGGGCACACCGGATGCTAACAAACCAGATCAGAAAAACACAGCAACAGACTACAACAAGAGACAACAAAAAACAACAACAACAAAAACAACAACATTGACACAACAAGGATCAGGCAGGGAGTGTGAAAGGGGAAGGCAGGCTTATAAACCCACAGGTGGAAGGGGATTGGCAGAGGAAGCCCAAAACCCGCTGCACACGGGGGGAATAAAGGAAGGGAGATGTGGCCGCCAGCCCTCTATTAGAGACAGGGAATCGGGCAAACAGCCAAGATGGAGGAGCAGCAATCACAGGTGAGTAACAGAAGCTACAGGAGCGTCACAGCGACACCTGCAACAGGAAACAGATCTGCGATAGGAACATAGGTACGACTGCGGTTCGCAGCAGAGGCCGCAGCGCAAGGACAGGAAAGTGGCACGGACCGTGACAGTCAGTAAGTAGATAAGCTCCCATCTTTCAAAATAAGAAACAAAGCAGGAATTGATGTTACCATCCCGGCAACTGTACGGCCTGTAGGAGCAGAGAGAGGTGTTTGGTAACCTAGGAAAGCTTGTGTGCAGAAGTAGGAATAAGATCTGCTCCTAACTCTAAAGAGAAGCCAAACCAAAACAACAATGTATTTGATAATAGTCTTTATTTACCTTTGCCTGGCAGTAAAATGGGAATACAAATTTAAATGGCTAATTCAGAGATATCTCTAGTCCTGGCTAATGATAGCAGGTGTTGGCTGTAACTAACAACTAACACAGATTGTGTATGGTGCGAGCTCAGTGAGTGAGCCAGCTCTGTTCATCCTTAATGACATCATGACATTACTGTATGTCATATGTTGGGAATAGGCTAAAAGGGCTGTCTTGTATCCCTTACTTCCTGCTAAGAAAAACACTTTCATAGGTCATGTGACACTACTACCAAACACTGGCCTCAGAAGTCATGTGCTACTCAAACCATCCATATTATTGTAAGGTGCTGGTGGCAGAGGGACTATAAATGTGGGTGTGTGGGGTGATGGTGAAGTGGTACTATGCGTGGTGTGCAGGCCCGGACTGCCCATAGGGCAAATCGGGCATTTGCCCGCTGGGCCGCTGGGGTCCGGGCCGCAGCTCCGGCTTGGATCGCCCGCCGAGGGGGCTGGTGTTTCCCCCCCGGTGGGGCCCGAGTGCCGGCACAGCTACAGGGGCCGCAATGGTTGCATCTGCGACCAGACCCCTGTGCCAGGGGGCCGATAGGCCCCACTCGCCACACGGCTGCACGGCCGGGTCACAAACCCAGCCATGCAGCAATCACGTCCGCCGCCTGCACCGCGCCGTGCAAGCAGCGGCCGAGGCAGAACAGCCGAGATCCTCTGATCCCGGCTGTTCAGCCCCCAGGAGGCCGCTGTGCAGGTGCGCGATGTGATGACGTCATTGTGCGCCTACTCCCGCGGCCCGCACTCTGCTGCGAGCGACCGCCGGCTCCGGACCAGAAGAAGAGAGAAGAGGAGGGGGAAGGAGGAAACCAGGTAAGTAGTAGTATTATTATTTTTTTAAACTAATTACTGGCCCTGCCTGCCTACAAACTGGCCCTGCCTGCCTACAAATTAGCCCTGCCTGCCTTAGAACTAGCCCTGCCTGCCTAAGAACTAGCCCTGCCTGCCTAAGAACTGGCCCTGCCTGCCTAAGAACTGGCCCTACCTGCCTGACCTGCCTGAGAACTGGCCCTACCTGCCCAATTACTGGCCCTTCCTGCCCAAGAACTAGCCTTATCTGCCTAAGAACTGGCCCTGCCTGGCTAAGAACTGGCCCTACCTGGCTAATTACCTGGGACAGCACCAGCTACCTGCTTTAGGAGGTCTATATACTTACCTGCCTAATAGGGGGGCTTGAATGGGGGTCTACCTATTTACATGCCACTTATATGACTTTTTTAATTTCTAATTTTTAGGATCTAACATACACTGTTTGGGGTACAATTACTGTGTAGGGCACCAAAATGGGCACTATTACTATTTGGGGCTCTATGGATGGGGAGTTTGTACATAGTTGGGAATTGATAGGAAAAGTGCTGGAACAGAGAGCAGTCTAAGATGTATTTGTGGTAAATTCTACAGGGGCGAGTAGTGAGCAGGAGAAGAAGACATTGCATGCTGTACTGGACGGAGAAAAAAAAGGAAAAGAGCGACTCATCAGGGAAGACATCATGGAGGTTTGGGCAGATGGAGAAGAAAAGGAGAAGAAGACAATTCCCATCAGAGATGACGTCTGCTTAGAGTCCCTGCTGTCAGGGGTCATTTTACTTCTATGTTGAATCAGTGCTGTATTCATGTGATGGTGACCTGACTACTGGTGATGTGATGGGTGTGGTTGTAGGTTATGTTTGTTCTTGTATAGTATCCAATAATTGCAAACAATGCCGTATATTAGCAGTGCACACGTTATAGTCCCAGCCGTTAGGAGTACCTTGCTTAGACTCCCCTATAGCAATCAAAAACGTACACATAGGCTGTATGGACAAAACATTGAACTTTACTTCATTTTTATAAATTGGTGCATAAAAGACATAGTTCTATGACGAACACCTTAGGCAATGAAAAACATATGAAAACGTGGCAGTACTTAGCTGTATAGCTTCTCCTGTTTAGGAGGTGAGTGATGGTCCCATAGTAGACTAGTAGGAGCCGATCATGCTGAGTTGCAGCCCAGTGCCGCCATCCAATGACGCGACGTCGCCCAGCAGTAGTCAGTAAGCTTGCATTTACCTTCTGTGGTAAATTAAGGGGCTCCCCATAACCTTATTACTACACATCTGGCGACTGACTGTAACCAGCTTGCAGACAAACTCTTCCTTTCTAGCTGATGGTCTCTACTCACTATTCTCTCTTCTGTACCTTACTCTTTCTCTGGAACTTTCTCTATGATGCTATTCTTGTGTTTTTTCTTATTTCTGTAAGTATTCTTCCTCTTTACTTAGGCCTAGTGTTATGCCTGCCTCTGCTCCACCACCGGCCGATAGGCAAATGACCCCTTATGCTGGAACTTGGAATTAACAACTGCGCAGTACTGCGCGAATTACGGGCTGAGATCCATCCCAAAATAAGCCGTGTGAACATTGCCTTAGGGTAGTGCGCTTAATAATGCGCTTAATACGCGGTAAAATGCCCCCCCGCAATTACGGTAATCCATAGCTCTCATAGAGAACTATGGATTGCGCCTCGTTCCCCCTCGCGATTACGCGCCGCGAGTAATGAATGTCTATGGGACCAGCGGGCTGCTGGCCTCCCTGTGCTTCAGGAGTACGCGTTAATCAGCGCGACTCCCGAATCACTGTGTGAACGCCTTGTGCACATACCTATAAGAGGCAGAACCCATAGGATATGCCTCTAAGGCACCGTTCACACGAGGGCCAAAACTCGTCCGACCCTCGCCACAAACTCGCCTCGCATCAAAATCGCGTCTCCCGACGCGGTTTTGCGGCGCGGGTGCTGGCCGTGGTCTCAGCGCGGGCGCTGGCCTTGGCTTGGGGCGTGGCTTGCAGAGAGGGTTTGCCCCCATGCAAATTAATTGGCTGGGGGCAAACCGCGCCGCGAGCCACGCACCACCCGCGGCGACACCCGCGGCAACACCGCACGGCCGCCGCGTTGAGAACTCCCTGTCAAGAATTGACAGGAGAGTTCTTACACGCCTGGCAAAGCCGCGGCCAAACCCGCGGCGTGTGAGTATTAGGCGCGATTTGGCCGCGCTTTTGGCTGCGGAAACTGCGTCGGAACCCGCGGCCATAACCGCGGCCAAATCCGTCGTGTGAACATGCCCTAATAAGTTCCCTGGAAAAATAAACAAAACCGTATAGTCGCCTGGTCTATTATTATGTCAATAAAATATTATTGGTTAGGATTGGCACTCTAATGATTTCTGTGTCCAGTTACTATTATCACTACTTGAATGCAATTGCACTTTTTTGTGTTTATGAAAATCTATATTTCAATCACACAAGTTCTTTAATATGATGATGCTGTAATATGTTTTCTAAACTTTTTGAATTTTTGTTTATCTGTATATCAAAAAGATGGTGTTTTAAAAACAGATATTAGCAGACCCCCTTGTTTTCATTATCCCACTCTGATGATATCACAACTGAGATATTGTCTCAAAAGTATTTGTATTCTTTTCTTAAGCACCAATTTATTATAATGATGTCACAACAGATTCTAAGATGATATCAAAAATAAAGGGTTTATTCTTCCCTTTGGGGGGGGCCCCCTTTGGGGGGGGGGTTTTTTTTGGGGGGGGGGGTTTTTTGGGGGGGGGGGGAAAAAAGGGGGGGGTTTTAACCCCCCCAAAAAACCCCGGGGGGGGAACCCCTTTTGGGGGAAAAATTTTTTTTTGGGGGGTTTTGGGGGGGGGGGGGCCCCCCCGGGGGGGTTTTTTTGGGGGGGGGTTAAAAATTTTTGGGGGGGGGGGGGGGGGGGGCCCCCCCCGCCCCAAAAAAAACCCCCGGGGGGGGGGGGGGTTTTTTGGGTTTGGGGGTAAAAATTTCGGGGGGAAAAAAAAAGGGGGGGGGGGGGGGAAAAAGGGGGGGGGGAATTTTTTTTTGGGGGGGGGTTTTCCCCTTTGGGGGGGGGGGGCCCCCGGGGGGGGGGCCCTTTGGGGGGGGGGGGGGAAAAAAAAAAAAAAAAAAAGGGGGGTTTCCCCTTTTTTGGGGGGGGGGGGGAAAAAAATTTTAAGGTTTTTTGGGGCCCCCCGGGGGGGTTTTTATTTTTTAATTTTTTTTTGTTTTTTTAAACCAATCCCCCCTTTTGGGGGGGAAAAATTTTTTTTTTTTTTGGGGGGGTTTTTTTTAAAATTTTTTTTTAAAAAAAAAGGGGGGCCCCGGTTTTTCCCTTTTAATTTTTTTTTTTTTTCCCCAAAAAATTTTTCCCCCCCTTTTTTTTTTTTTTTTTAAAAAAAAATTTTTTTAAAAAAAAAATTTTTAAACCCATTTTTTTTTTTTTAAAAAAAAAATTTTTTTTTTTTTTTTGGGGGGGGTTTTTAATTTTTTTAAAAAAAATTTTGGGGGGGGCCCCCCTTTGTTTTTGTTTTTTGGGTTTTTTTTTTTTTTTTTTTTTTTTTTTTGGGTTTAAAAAAATTTTTTGGGGTTTCCCCTTTTAAAATTTAAGGGGCCCCCCCCTTTTTTGGGCCTTTTTTTTAAAAAAAAAAAACCCCCCCTTAAAAAAAGGGGGGGGGGGGAATTAAGGCCCAAAACCCCCCCCCCCCCAAAAAATTAAAAATTTTTTTTGTTTTTAAAAGGGGGTTGGGGGTTTTTTTGGGGGGGGTTTGAAACGGGGGGTTTTTAAAAAAAAAATTTTTTTAAAAAAATTTTTCCCCCCAAAAACGGGGCCTTTTTTTTTTTTGGGGGGTTTGGGGGGGGGGGGGCCCCCCCCCCCCTTTTTTTTTAATTTTGGGGGCCCGGGGTTTTGGGGCCCCTTTAAAATTGGTTTTTTTAAAAGAAGTTTTTTGGTTAATTTTTGGGTTTTTTTTTGGGGGGTTTTTTTTCCCCCCCCTTTTTTTTTCCCCCCTTTTTTTAAGCGAAAAAAAATTTAAAAACCCCTTTTTTTTTCCCCCATTTTTTTTAAAAAATTTTTTTTTTTCCCCCCCAAAAATTTTTTTTTTTTTTTTTTTGGGGGTTGGTTTTTTTTAAAAATGTTGCAAAAAAAAAACAAGCAAAGGGGAAGGAAAAATTTAAATATTGGAGTCTCTGTAAACAGCGGACGTTTTTTGGGGGCTTAAATTTTGTTTTTGGAAAATTTAAAATGCAATTATAATGCTTTTTGAAATTTTTGAAAAAAAGGGGCGAAAAAAAAGCACCCCAAAAAATGTCAAAAACGCAAAATGGCCAAAAAAGTTGTTTTTTGAGTGTTTTTGACTTTTTCCCGGGAAAAAAAAAATTTGCTTTTTAGGGGTTGGTTTTTCAGTGAGTTTTTTTTTCCAATGCAGTGCGAAACCAAACCATAGACTTTAATTTTATGTTCACACGGGGGTTAAATTTCAGGGCGTACGTCGCCCCGTAAATTTTTTCCGGGGTGTTTTTGGGAGTCGCGGGTTAAAAACGGGGAAAACTCCCGCCCACGGAGGTGGGGGGGGGGGGGCACCAGCCCGCCGGCCCCCAAAAAATTTTCCCTTTCTTTGTGGCGCTTAAGGCGGCGTGGGGTTAAATGACTGTCAATTTTTTACCCCCACGGTTTTTCACAATCCCTATTGTAGGCAGGGAGAGGGGGATAATCCTTTGTTCTCTATGAGCCCTTATTTTTTGGATTTTTTTTTTTTCCCCCCAATTTCGGCCGCAGCTCGCTCCTATTAGGCGCCAATACGACGCAAAATGTCCCCCAGAAAAATTTTTCCGTGTGAACTTCCCTAAAAAATAAAAAAACATTTTTGTAGTCTCCCCAGAACTTTTTTAGTGCTGTTTTTGCTGCTGGTTTTTTTTTGAAACATTTGCAAAAAAACAGGGGCAGAAAATTTTTTATTTTGGGGTCTAAAGTGAAGCTTTTTTTTTCATGTTTTTGGCACGTTTTTAGCAGAAATTCACAACAAATTTTAAAAGCTAATCATCCCCTTTAAACCCAAAAACGTCAAAAAAGCATAAAAAAACTGGTTTTTTACCCCCGCACCGGGGCAAAAAAAAATTGTTTTATGAACGGTTTTTGGGGTTTGGTTTTCCCGTGAAATTTTTTGTCCAATGCCCTGTAGACCCAGCCTGAGGTGGCAGCGGGCTCCTTTATCTATCGAGCCGCAGCTACACATGTTCCAGGAGCTTATGCAAATCATCAAAGATGCCAAAGTTTTTAACTGTGCACTGATAATGTTGCCATGAAGAATTTTACATTTTGATTCACCTGAACACAGAACAGTGTTCCATTTTTTCCTCAGTCCATTTTAAATGAGCTTTTCCCTCGAGAAGAAGGCAGTGTTTCTAAACTGTGATAACCTATGGTTTCTTCTTTGCATGACAGAGCAGTACCTTCCAGATAGTGTTCACAGATAGTGATTTCTGAAAGTACTCCTAAGAACATGGAGTGATTTATATGACCCAATCATGCCAGTTTTTAACTCCCTGCTGACTGAGGCCTGTGGATTAGGAGCATCCAATATTGACCCTCAATTTTGTGCTTTATGGATTTCTCCAGATTCTCATAATCTTTCGATGATATTATGTATTTTATATGGTGGGGTATTTAAAGTCTTTGCAATTGTATTTGTGGGACATTTTTCTGAAATTGTTCCAAAAGTTTTTTATGCAGTTTTTCTCATATTGGTGAACCTGACCATCCTTGCTTCTGAGAGACTTTGCTTCTCTAACAACTTCTTTTTATACACAGTTATGCAACTTATTTGTAAATTGACTTTTCAGCTGTTCTTCATTAGTGCCACTTACTTGTTGAGCCTTTTCCTAACCCTGTCCTAACCTTTTTTTCTTCATAGTTCTATATTTGTTGATTTTTTTTTTTTTAAAGTAACACTAAACATGTATGCACAATAAAATGCATTTACAGTGGTATAAACATAAAGATAACATTGTTTCATAGCCAATCCACAGTGTCTACTATAAGACATTAAAAAGGTCCAAGCATGGGCATAACTATAGCCATAGCAGCCATAGCGACTGCTATGGGGCCCAGAAGTTGAGGGGGTCCATTAAGGTAAGAGAACATTGTTCCTTTTCGTAGTAGTTGGTGGCTTTCTGCTCACCACCACTACTATGTGGGTTCTCTGATATATTGTGGTATTATTTATACCTGATGTTGTAGCAGCAAGTGGTGGGGCATCATCTCATTTTGCTATGGGGCCCTATGAATTGTAGTTTCACCCCTGCAACATTCCTACAAGAAAAAAAACATTAATAAAACATATAGGGTGAATAAGGCTACACAAAAGTCCAAACCACTTGAAGTAACACCAAAATAAAAGGATGTCAATACTAAATTACTTATAACTAGGAACTGAATATCATTGCATATAGAACAACAGTAAATTATATTCAATGTTTAACCCCTTCCCAACATTGAACGTATGCATACGTCCTAGCAGGAAGTGAGTGCCCGCAAATGGATGTATGCATACGTCCTGGCGATCGTGCAGGCTTACAAGTGAGCGACATGGGACCAGCGGTGAACTCCGGCCGCGGGTGTTTAACCCCTTAGCTCCGACGATCAATTAAGATTGTCGGAGCTAAGTCGTAGACAGGAGGAGGGAGCAACTCCGGCCTGCTCCCAGCGTGCTGCCGCATGATAGTGCAGCAGCAATCTCCTACCAGACGGCCCCGGGAAGTAAAAGTTATTTCCCAGGTCATCTGTGATGTCACCATGCCCACAATGCACTATGGGCATGGTGACTGACAGTTGCCAAGGAGACCAGTACACAGCAATTGTATGAGCGATTTAACGATTGTTCATACAATTCCCCTCTGGGGAAAATCGAAAAAAGTGTAAAAAAGTAAAACACAAACATAGAAAAAAAAAATAAAAACACGTACATTGCCCTTTTCCCTTTACGGCAAACGCCCAACAAAAATTAAATAAATACAACACATTTGGTATCAGCCGCATGCATACAACCTGCCCTATAAATCTGTCATTTAAATTAACCCCGCATGTTGAACACTGAAAGAAAAAAAGTCCCAAATTGCGATTTTTTGTCATCACGCAGCACATAAAACTGGAATAAAAGCGACTCTCAATAACTCATATAAACGCCAAAGTTGTACCAATTAAACATCATCCTGCAAAAAAAAAAGGCCTTACATGTCTCTGTATATGGAAAAATAAAAAAGTTATGGCTCTCAGAAGACAGCAATGCATAAATATTGTTTTACACTAAAAAAAAAAAAAAAAAGTGTTTTGTTAGAGGTGCTTAACTAAAATAAATTATATAAATTTTGGTGTCACCGTATCCCGTATCAACCCGCATAGTAAAAACTAACTGTGTCACGGATAACTGGCATGGTGAGCGCTGTTAAAAATAAAAAACACTACTAGGATTGCAGTATTTTCTTTACCCTGCCTTCCAAAAAATGAATTTAAAACTGATCAAAAAGTCTTGTCCCCCAAAAAATGATAGCAACAAAAACATCAACTCATCCCACAAATAACAAGTATCCAAAACAACTCCGTACACATAAAAATAAAAAAGTTATGGCTCTCAAACTATGGCGATTCAAAAGCGTGTTTTCCTTTTTGAATAAAAGTGTTTATTGTGTAAAAGCAGGAAACCATTAAAAAAATACAAATTTGGGTCGTCGCTGAAATCATCACTCGACCTCCTGAGTAAATCTAGCTGTCATTTAATACCTCCCCCCGCTCAGTGACTGCAGTAAAAAGACAAATAAAAAACACTACCAGGATTGCTGTATTTTGGTTCAAAATGCCTCACAGAAACTTAATAAAAAGTTATCAAAGCTTCATATGCCACCCCATTATGGTACTAATAAAAACGTCACACATCCCGCAAAAAACAAGCTCATAGTCAGCTCCGATATACAGAAAACTAACAAGTTATGGCTGTCAGCTAGGATCAACATAAAAAACTACATTGTCTTTAATAAAACATAGACACGAGATCACCAGAGGGTGTAAAACCAAAATGGGGGGCGTAGCCTGACCGCCAGCTGAGCAGCCGGCTTCTAAGAGGAGCTGCCACACTTGCTCCTGTAAATCCTGTGTTGGAGCAGGCAAAGGACTTACAAACTCCGCGGACAACAAGTAGAAGCTTTTCTCATACTCACGTGAGGTATTCTGGTCACTATCCAGACCTGCAGAGCCGATGAGTCACTGCAATCAAGGAGACGCAGAAAGTGGAGAGTGGGCTGAACAAGGAACCCAGGGACAGCGTGGCACTGCAAGATCACAGGAACAAGCCAGTGGTACCACATAACACGGCTAAATTAGCCCAATATGCCCATAACCCTTCCCATCTCCTCTGCATAGAGTCTCCTAGTAAGCAAAACAGCAGATGCTGACTAACATGCAGCACAGCGGTGACAGACGCAAAGAGCGGGTGGAGAGATAAGTGCCACAGCATGCATACAGGGAGCTAGACTAAAACAAATACCAGGTCACATCCTAGTTTAACAACACAGCAGGATACAGAGGAACTACACTGGAGAGAATGTCTTTTCAAGCTTTCACTTCAATGCCATACTGCTTTATCCACCCTGACTACACAAGTTGGTGGTCTTAAAGAGATATCAACATATGCGCAACGATATGCAGCGATATGCTAGGACGTCAAAGCTGCTGAAACCAAAACAGTGATTTTGGAAGGATCAATTCATCCTTGCACGGGACCTGGAGTCGCATTCTCAATGATTTAGGCACTACTCGCCAAGATGGATGACATGGAGAATCACTCCCTGCAGAAACAAAGGTGCGCCAATTGTGGGAGTGCCCCCAAAAAACAGAGGCCCCAACCCATCAAGTTCTTTGAGGACCTGACTCACTTATATATCTTTTGGAAAGAAGAGACTCCTTTTACTTCTTGTTTTCAGATGAGAGGGCGCACAGGTTCCAATGCGCCCATTACCCTCCGGAGGGGCCTCCCGCCGAGATCAGTGCTGTTAAGCTGCTGCACTTTAAAGATAGAGACACTATAACTGCGCAAAGCCGCGCCTTCTCAGGACATAATGGGATGGCTGTCGATCACCTTCTATTCCGGATTTCGCCTACAGAGGTTCAAAAAAGAAGAGCGCAATTTCCAGGATCTCAAGAGGCGTCCGGGCGCTTCGGGGCAATAAAACGCCATGCTATTCCCAGCAGACTCCGAGTGGTGGCCGTTAAACTCTATCGCATTTTTCTTTAAAACTCCAAAAAGAATGCTATGCAGGTGGAATTGACCATTGGATTGTTCTATGCAGTTTAACTGTTGCCCTTCACTTCTTCGTATGGAGGACTTACCCATCTATAGGGCTGTTTATACAATTTTGCACATTTTTAATTTGTCTTTTGTTAATTTTTACAATTGTTTGTATTACATGTTTAGTTTCTGAGGGGGGGAGGGTTTATCTGTCCCAGAATGCTCTGTGCCTTACTTTAGTGAGCAGGTCGGACGGCTTCCATCCATCATATTGGCATTAAAGTTAATTAACGGAACAGGATGTTAGATGGGCGATAAGAAGACATTGTTGTCCTGGAATGCAGCAGTATTCTTACCTTTGGTCACTCAGTCCTCTATGTATTAATTTTCTTTCCCAATATCAGCCACAAATTGTTTATATTCAAGAGACACATATGGTGTCCGATGACAGTACAATGCATCAAAGGGCATGGGAATGGTTCGATAGTCATTCTTTACAACACTAATTTATTCTAGGGGTGGTTATATTATTAACCCATCAAATCCAGTCCTTTTGATAATGTCCTGGCTATTGAAGCGATGGGGTGGGAGATATATATGTGTATAACTTAAAATATATACATGTAAATTTGTTTTGGTAAACCTTTATATACCTCCGCCTTAATAATAGCAGTACCTTTTAAAGCAGTGCTTAACTTTGTGGATGTTATCCTGATGTCCCATAATTATTATGGGGATTTTAATACTGTCGTGACCCACATTAGGATAATTATCAGCAAATAAAGTACTACTACCCTCAGCATTGGACTCTGTATGGACACATATTGGGAGGAGTTGAGGAACTTTAGACATCTGGCGTGCTCAACACCCTAATGAGTTTCACTATTCATGTTATTCTAGTACGTATAACACATAGTTTTAGTTACCATTTGACACAGCCGCTGATTACCCAAAGCCATATCTATTCTAGACAACGTGTTACTAAGTACCTTACACGCTCCATTTCTGATCATTCGCCAATGCTGATACAGATTAAAATTCCTGATTTATCCATAGGAAATATGAGGGTATGGAGATTTCATCTCTTCTGGCCCCCCTAATGGCTACAGTTAAAATTGCCGTCAGATTTGAGGAATTCTTTTCAGTTGAATGTGGACTCAGCTCCGATCATTATAGTGTGGGGCACTATGAAGGCGTACCTTAGAGGGGGCTGACGTTGGAAATTAGCACCAAGAGATTAAAGGGGGCAGATAAAAAAACTAACCAAGACCAAGTCAATGCGCTGAGAATCGATTTTGTTTTGCTCCCCGCACTCCACAAGCCGCGAGAACTGCGCGTAAGGCGCAGGAACGCTGAACACATTTCTATAGAATCTGCTTTTTAAAAAACTTGTTTATTTTCACAAACTTATTTTGGTGAAGGGGAGCAGCGCCGTGACTTTAACCACTATCATTGAATTCCCCAGAGGCTCCAGTTTTATTACCAGCCTAACGACATCGCTCAGCGCCTTAATATAGAACCCTTGGATGTTTTGGAAATATAGGGAGATTTTATAAACATTTATATCCATTAAGACTTGAGGTTTCCCTTCTCAGATTCAACAATATATACGGGGTAAGAACTTCCCTGTTAAGAGCAGAACAGCGAGAGGCCATTGTATGCTCCTCAAGCAGTCTTAGAGGTACTACTGCAGTGGCAGTTAGACGTTGGCAAATAATAAGTCCCCCAGGGTTGGGATAGATGCCTACAAGATATATCAGCAGCAGTTTGGGGAGTGTTTAGTTACCTAATTTGTTTGGCGGTTTTCAGGATGCAGAGACACAGGGCAGTTCTTACCTGCTTAAATGCAAGGGCGTAATAATATGGTATTAAAACCTGATAAAGATACATTGCTCCAGCGGAGTCATACAGGCCCATTTATCTAATCCTAATTCCCAGTGGATACCAAAATCCTAGCTAAAAAAGCGTTTGGAACAACAACTGTGTGGTATCAGATCTCGTGCATCCTGGTCAGGCCGCGGTTTTCTACCACAGATGGATACGTCCGATAATTTAGGGAGACTGTAACCTGAACCTGGCGTTCCCTGTTTGATAATGCTGGAGCTAATCAATTATTGTTCCTTAGATGCGTGCTAAGGCCTTTGATAGTGTGGAGTTGGAATCTTATCGTGTTTACATAAATTTGGGTATTTAGCGCATAAATTTATAATCCTGATTAACTGTTTTATACTGAATCCAAAGGCTCAAGGTGCAGTCCAAAAATTTACAAACAGAGACGTTTGATTTGCGAAGGGAACAAGGCAGGATGCCCTTTGTCTCCAATGCTAATTGTCCTGCAATTGCGCCGTTAGCAGCTCAGATAAGAGCAAACCGCCCATATTGAAGCTTTAGGAAGGAGCTGGAGGACAAAATAGCCTTAACGCTGATGATATCCTCCGTATTTTGGCTAATACTGGCGGTCTCATTGCCAGAGGCAATTAATGACATTAAAAAGCTATGTGCCTACTCAGGTTGAAAATTAAATGGGAAGTCTCAGTATGGCCAGTGCTCTGTGTATCTATTACTTCCTCCCCTGGAATATACCACTTTATGTCCCCCATTCTTTCCTGATACCGTGGGTATAAATAATTTCAGTGAATTTACAGGAATTATGGGCGGGTGAATCTGGATCCATTGCTTGTTAAATTAAAACATAAAGTGCGGTTAGGTCATGCGTAAATTACCACTATCGATAGCAGAAAGATTAAATCTGGTTAAAATGATTTGGATGCCCCAGTTGTTGTACCACCCTACATAACTCTCCAACTGGCTCCCCCAGAGATTCTTTTTTAAGTCAATGCATATCAGAGCCCTTATCTGGGGCAAGACGTAGCCCGGAGAATAGCTAGAAACTCTGCAATTGGCAAAGGACGAGGAGGGTGAACAATTCCTAATCCAGAGCATTTACTTCTTGGCAGCACAACTGCAAATCTGAGAGATTGGTATGGAAGGGGGATAAGGATTTAAAACTTGAAACAATTACGCACTATTTTAATTCTCCCAATCTTATTGTAAACTGGAGGCAAAAAACTTTTTAGTGCACCCAACAAGTTTCCTACTTTATATTTGTTGCATAAACTGTGGTGAAATTATGGGTGGATTTTTTTGGGGATCAGGCTGCACCATCCTATACCGAGATTTGGAATACCCCTGGTTTCCAACTTTTTTGTGCTCCAGGGATTCGATCAGCATCTAGGGGCCTTCAATAATTCCTCATCAACTGCTTTACAGATCGAGGGGTGCTTAAAAGTTTTCAGCAATTGCAATTGGAATTTGCGTTTACCGCATACACAGCTTACAAAATACTGTCACAACTTAGGCATGCTTATAATGCAAAAAATCAGACACAATTCAATTAATCCAAGTTTTATTCCATAGATAGGATCAAGAACATCAAAACAATGAAGGTCTAATTCCACTATATATAAACTTTGTGTCAGGAATCTCCGCATAACGTGGAACTTTACTAACTGTGTTTGCCCGTACGTTTTGTCCTCTGTCAAGATGGTGGATTGTGTCTCAGCTGGTTGTCATCTTGTTTCCTGTTTCCTGTTCCTGCTCGAGTATTGTGTTCTAGCTCCTGCTTTGCTTACAGTCCTCTGACCTAGTAACTCACCTTCCAGTCCCGTTCCCTCTACCTCGCATTCACCCTGCAAAACCCCGAGACTCCTGCTGACCGCTCGTACAGTTTCTGCTACTCCTCTCCTTGGACCTGCTTCACCTGTTGCTTCAAGATCAAGTCTCCAGTGACTCCTTGTGTTTGTATCTTAGCCCCTTGCATTGGATTCCAGCTATACACACCAGTATCGTAACACTTTGTTTGCAAACTTTTTTTCTAGAAACCCGATAGATTTACGAAGTGGGTGGGAAGGAGATATTGGCCCTATAGAGCTTAATATTTGGAGGAGATCCTGAGGACCATACCATTGAATTTCCAGTGAGATGAACAGCATTCGAATCTCTCTATTATTCTTAATTCATCGAGTTTACAGAACTCCTCTATTCTGCATAAAAATTTGGAATTAGGCCTCCCTCTGTTAATAGGTGACACGTTCCACCCGGCCTCATCTGATGCATAATGTCTGGCATTTTCCCTAAACAAGCGATATTCGGATTTTATGTCCAATTGATCCGCCTAATTTTCAAATTACAGTGGAAATGAATCCGTTGGTTTGTATTGGCATGTTTAGGAGACTTAAACGGTGTCAGAGGCTGAGAAATTCGCGATATCTAGGCTTTTATTTATGGCAAGGAATATAGCGCAAAATGGCTGATGCAGACCCTCCGCAGCACAGGAGTTTTGTTAATAAAGTGAATTGGCTGTTGCTTTGGAGAGAGGGTGTATTTATAAGAGAGCCATAAATTAAGTATTAAAAAAAATATGGGCTAAATGGCTGATCTTTCCGGCTTGCTGCACTGAACTAAGTCCCAGGAACCTCTACACCGATATTCCCAACACCCTATACCTAACTGTGTCTATGGCAGATGTGTGGATGGAGGCCCGTCCGACACCCGGTACAATTTTTTAATTATGATCAGGAACTGACTGTTATATAATATTGCATTTTTAATGTGCTTGTATGGATATTTTACGTTTGATCTGGAGAAGGAATGGAGGTGCTGGGGTTGTGTTTTGGATAAAAGTTGAATTTTGGTCTTACAATTGACAAATACTGTATTCAGTGTGTACTACTTCATATCTGACCAAATAAAAAGTTTATGGTTAAAAAAAAAAAAGATCCAGCAAAAAAAAATGGGTGACTTCTGGAAGTGTTTCACAGCTTTCTGGAATCGTTGGGGTTTTGCAAATGGCACTGGTCCAACCAAAACTGCGTTCCAAAAGCCAAATAGCGCTCCCACTCCCGTGTACACCCCCTGTCCATGCCATACAGCAGTTTACACCCACATGTTAGGGTATTGCCGAACTTGAGAAAATGCTTAATACAATTTGGGGTGCTTTTTTTCCCAGGATTTCTTGTAAAAATTAAACATTTTCCGCTAAAATTGTAGATTGCTGGAAAGAAATATTTTTTTTTCATTTTCACAGCCTAACGCTAAAAAAATTTGTGAAACGCCTATTGGGTCAATATACTCACTACACCCCTGGATATATTCCTTAATGGGTGTAGTTTCCAATATGGGGTCTTTTTAGGGGTGTTTATTAAGTCTTAGCGCCTTAGGGTGTCTGCAAACTTGAAATGGCGCCTAAATAAAATTGTAATTAAAATGAGACCCCAGAGTCCGGTAGGTGCTCCTCCTATTCTGGGGCTTGTGGTTGAGCCAAATAGCGCACTAAGGCCACATATAGGATATCTCTGAAAACAGCAGAATCTGGGGAATCAATATTAAGTTGCATTTCCCTGATCACATATAATGTGTTCTTGTGAATAATGGATAAAAATGTAAAATCTGCAAAAAAAAGAGACATTTTGAAATTTCATCTCAACTTTGCTTTAATTCCTGTGAATCACCTAATGGGTTAAAAAAAAATTCCTAAATGCTATTTTGAATACTTTAAGGGGTGTAGTTTTGTAGATGAAGTCATTTATGAGGGTATCTAACATACAGGCCAATCATAGTCACATCAGAACTGGACTCGTCCCTAAAAAAATGTATATTGCAAATTTTCTTGAAAATTACTACTAAATTTCTAAGCCCCCTAATATCATAAATAAAAAAGACATTAAAAAAAATGATGCCAACCTACAGCAGACATATGGTAGATGCTAGTTATAAACTACTTTGAGTGGAATAACTATCAGTCTTACATACAGAAGTTTGAAAATGGTAAATATTTCAAATTTTTCATGATACTTTGATATTTTTGAGAAATAAACAAGGACTTCTTGGACAAAAGTTTCTTACTAGCTTAAAGCACAAAGTGTCATGAGAAAACAATCTCTAAATCACATGGATAGGTTAAAGTATCAAAAAGTTATTCTCACATAAAGTGACACATGCCAGATTTCAAAAATGGGGCTCTGTCAGATAAGCCAAAACTGGCTCTGGCGCTAAGGAGTTAACAACAAAAGAATTAGATTTTTGGGAAAAGACTAGGACAAGAGACAAGAGGGTAGAAAAAGTGGGGTGTAGAATTTATTTATTTTATTTTTTGGGGAGGATTCCCTATGCTGTACAACCGTGTCCCAACTATTTTGAGATGTGTTGCTGCCATCAAAATCTTTCTTTTGAAATGAAAAACTGTCTAACTTTAAACTTCGGATATGTATTCTACGTCCTGTTGTGAATAAAACAAATTGCTGTAAGAGATTTTTAAATCATTGCTTTCTTGTTTTCTTTACATCTTACACATCCCAACTTTTTGGGAATTGTGGCTATACGATGTTTTCTGTTGTATTTCCTTTGTGCTAGTCTGTTTTATAATGTGATAATGTCATAATAGTCACTGTATTTATTTACAGGTGGTATTCTGTTATGATCAGGTCAAAAGAGTTTGTTTTTTCATAGGCTTTGTTCTTTAATGTTATGTCATAATACTGTCTGTACTTATTTACAAGCAGTGTTATATTGTGATAATATTGCAGTATTTATCAATATGCTGTATTTTATTGTGATAATCTTACAATAGCATTTGTCTTCTTCCTGAGACTGTGTTCAATTTTGATGGTGAAGCAATAGTGTTGGCTTTTTTTTGGTAGACATGGACTGAGTGGCAACTTTATTAGAGACACCTGTACCTTCACGAATGGAGCTCCCCTGTATGGAAATTAACCTTTCCCGACATTGGATGTGCCGGGATGTCCTAGCAAATGGACCTACCAACCCCAAATGATCAGTACATGGGGCCAGTGATATATTACAATCGCCACAGCTAATGCGAAGGAGGGAGCTCCTTCTGCCTTCCATCAGTGGAGCAGCTGCAATTGCCGCTGCTGTGTGTATACCTGACAGCCCAGGAGTGTTGTAAGAAACACGATTTTTGTTTATCACACAGCACATACAATGGAATAAAGAGCAATCAAAAACACACATAATAAAACGTGCCAATTAAAACGTCATTAAATGCTCGCGAAAAATCAGCACGTGTATACGGAAAAATACTCTCAAAAAGGTTAGCTATCAGATGATAGCAATGACATAAATATTGGATTTAACAGCAATAAAAAAAACTGTGTGTTAAAGTCACTTTAACATAAAAGCAAAAACTACTATAAAGTTTTTGTATTGCGCATTAGCTTGTTTCGAACTAGGGAGTAAAGCTACTGCATGGTGAGCCCTGTTAAAAATAAAATTAAAAAACACTATTAGGATTGCAATATTTTCTTCACCCTGCCTCCCAAAAAACAGATTTAAAACCGATGAAAAAGACTTGTCCCCAAAACATTATACCAATAACGCGCGACACCAGCTCAATCCTGCAATAAACAATTCCAATACGCGAGCTCCGAATACATTTGTTAAAAATAAAACAGTTTTAATGTCTCTCAGAATATAGCGACGTAAAAACTGGTTTTTCCTTTTGATGAATAAAAGTAGTTGAGCTATCTTGTGTAGAAAGCGAGTAAAGAATTATAAAAAAAAAATACCAAATAGGGTAGTGGCTGATAATTGTAGCGAGACCTGACATCAAGAAAAGCTAACCTGTCATTTATGCTGCACGGTGACCACTGTAAAAAATAAGAATAAAAAACAATAAAAGGATTGCTGTATTTTGTTCAAAACGCCTCACAAAAACCTTTATAAAAAGTGATCAAAATGTGTCAATATGCACCCCATTTGTACAAATAAAAAAACGGCAACTTTCCTGCAAACGACCGGGCCCATAATCAGGCTCCATATAAAGAAAAATCATAAAGTATAACTACGAGACTGTACACACATGAAAAACGCGCGAGATTTATTATCAATTGTCTAAAATGTAATAGAAACAGCTTGTTCGCTGATATATTTTATTTAGTTTTTATTATGTTACATTTCATACTGGAGAAGAAAATTGGTACTCAAGCAATGACAAGGACCAGCTCCTCCAACCTAATCTAGTCAGAACACAGCTTTCCCCCACCAACAGGACTAAGCTCAATTACATGTTAATTGCAGCACAGCTCTCCTCCCCAATGCCTCTGTAGGAAGTCCCACAGCATGGGTCAACCTGAAAAGGAACACTCTGTAACCTAATGAGCAGACTGAGACGAAATGCTGGTCCAAGCTCAGCAAAGCGAGTCAAAGGAACTTTGCTCAATCCAAGCCCAGTCGGGTCGTCTCCGAAATTTCAATCGATTTATAGCGACCGCGTCAATAACTGTGCATGCGAGTCTCATATCCGAGCAAATATGGAACTCCCGCCGCACACACAGGCCCATTTCCAGGTTCCAAGGCGCAGGGGGACTGAGATATCCACAACCGGACCCCGGGAGTCCATAGAGATAGGCCGTGTCTCATATCCAGGCGTTGGTAGATCCAGCCGTTCTGATGATGCTTACCGCTTCGGTTCTGTTCCAAGGCCCTGCGAGTTATATTCTCATTTTATTGGGTTTGTGTATCAGAAACGCCTGACCAAGTGGGAGGATAGTTCAGGAGACCGCGTCCCAGGGGTGTGTAGGGGGCTGCCAGCGTGGCTGTCCCGCTCACAAATATAAGCCAGAGCCAGGTGTTGGCTTCTTTCGTTATGATCTACAGGAGGGGTCGCACCTAAGAACAGTTCCAGGACATCCGCACGGCAGCAGTCAGGCCACATACAGATGCCCCCCAGATGCGGCCGGGCCCCAAGCAACAAGGTAAGCTGACATTATTTACATAAATGCCTTTTGTCTTAGAGACCATAATTGTATCTGCACCTCTCTCTGACCTGTATATAAGATTATCCATTTCTTGCGGACTAACTCAATTAAGTTTAAAGATATAATTAGCCTGTGAAAGGGCAGCACTAGAGCAGGTAAATATGTACGTCATGATTCAAGAGGCCATGTCACACGCCTAATTCGTCGGTGCTATAGTATATAGCAACCCAAGGGTTAGGTTCCTGACCGCGCTGCTATAAGTCGGGTAACGGACCGGTCTTATAACTAAACAATGCTGCCACCAGTTCGCTCGATTTGTTTCGCCTTTGCCTAGTGTGGGCAGGGTTAACAGTGGAACAGTATCTGGCTGACCTTGAGCTCCCCCTAGTGGCAGCGCAACGTCGAGATACCACTCGCCGCGCCAAGTCAGGCCGACGTCCCTCAAAGCGGCCGGCGGACTAGGGGCTGTTTATCGTCGACATATTGGTGGCAGAGCGGTGGTGATCAAGACCATAGTGTTTGTGATGACGCTGTAGTGAGGTTTTGCTGCTGGGGGTCTTACGAGTTTAACTCAGCGACATAGACCAGTCAGAAGTGCAAATTCAAGAGATTTTGGGTGCTAGAGAGCAAGGTTGCGATTTTTTGTCAAGTAACCCAGTGTTGCGTGTCAAGGATGGCTTGTTTCGTGACGCAGACTGGCAAAGCTGTAGGCCCGGACGAAACAGTCGGTGGAAGTTAGCCAGGAGGAGCTCGGCTCAGACACAGCTATGACTAGAGGAAGGCGAGGGGGAGTCCAGCTCGGTGACTGGCGTCAAGGTAGCCAGTCGGCAGGTGGTCAGTTGGCGCAGAGGGCACTGCGCGCGAATCGGCTATCTTTCACGCTGCAAGTTGCGCCTGCTAAGTGCTTGAGGCTGGAAACCTCGACGCCTACAAGGCATCCCTCGAGCAGCTGCAGACGTCGCGAGCGAGATAGAGTGCAGCATGCAGAACGTCGGGAGCGCCGAGTAATTGATAGGAATGTCAGCCGGGACCGTGACCACCAATTACAGTGAGCTACAGCTGGAAAAGGGCGCAAGTCCCCCCGGCAGTGAGCGGAGGCCTCCTCAGACCCGGTCCCCAAAGGATTGTGAGGGCGGAGGACTTTCGCAATGCTGGATAAAGGAGGGAACCTAGGACTCCTTCCTGCTGGCAATTTGCAGAAAAATTTGCCGCCAGCACCCATGGTGCTTGAGGACCAGTGGGTTTGTTGAGCTGACTCCTCGTTCAGAGGTAAAGCTCTGGAGCTCTTCGGGGATCTGACAGCGAATGTCGCGCGCCCTGACCTAGCGAGGCACAAATCAAAGCAGTTTCACTGATGATCCTGCAGACAAGTACCTCACCCCAGGCGATGTACAGGAAGAGCGCCGAGAGGTTGTGCCGAGCCGGTACCTACAGCACAGCTGGGCCGACCACATTGCGCCGCTCCAGATGAGCAGGTCGACCAGTGGACGCATCGAGGCGAAAGATCACCCACCGTCCAGGCAGGCGTGAAGGAGTTTCCCCACCCTGAGCGCCATCGCCACGATAGTGCAGTTTTTTGTCGTGAGACAGCCCATAGGAATCTCAAGCGTACATCTTCGTGTGACCGAAGCCAGAGGGGGCCATCGCAGCCGATCAGCAAACCTACCGCGGAAGGAGAGTATCCAACAATCGGGCACCGGAGGCCAGGAAGCGACACCAGCTGGAGAGGGGGGTAAGATGCCGCGCAGGGCCAGTGGTCCCTACCCTAAGGGCCACAGGAGGCCCCCCCCACTGTGCTTTGCCACATCTGTGGTGGGAACCGCCGACTCTATCACCTTTGACACAAACAGCCGGGACATTGTTAAGGCCCGCATGTCCCCACGCGCCAGAAGGCCGCGTCCCAGTCACCCTTTTTCAAGGCACCCCAATGTTTGTGTGAGGGTGGGGGTGGGGGAAGCCCCTTTGATTAACTACCAACCGAGCACCGTATGTCCATCGGTTGCCATGGAGACTCTTGGACACCGGCGCGTAGAGAGGGACTGTGTGCGGCCTAGCTCTGTCCCCAAATGACACGATACCCGGAAAGACTTGCGCTGTCGACGCGGAATTGGGATGCGTTGTGGCCGGCAGCTTCCAGTTGCCAGGGTGTATGTGGACTGGGGTGCCGGGGCAGGGAATGCGGGAGGTTGGAGTGTCGCGCGGAACAGCCCGGCTAGTGATGATTTGTTAGGGAACAGAGCTTTGGGGCGGCTGGGTAAGCCCGTCTATTTTGAGGCCCCAGGAAGCCGCAAGGTGTCTGCTCCCGGCCTAAATGTGATGTGTCATCCAACGCATTCAATATTTATTTCGCGACGCGAGGTGTTGTTGAATATCTGCATCGCGTGAGGGGGAGTAAGGAGGTGGAGGTGGATATGGGTGTGTTTCCTCTCCCGCGAGTCTGTGGAGGATGGAGTATAATGGTCAGCATGTTGGAATAGGGCAGCAGGATGTGTCCCAGCAAGCCTGCTGGGATTTGGTGCTCCTCTGGTGTGGCAATCAGAGGGGACATACGAGGGGTGGCAGAGCTGAGGCGTGTGAGTGGTGGAGGCGATGCAGGTGAGGCAGGGCCTTCCTCAGAGATAAGGCCAGCCGGCAGGATCTTCCCCACGATCCATGACATACAGGGTGCAGACAGCTACAGTATAGGGAGGCATGCGCAGGTGAGGCAAGGGTCGTCCCCAGAAAGGCCACAGGCGCCAGGATCTCCCCACAAAAGGATGTCAGAGGGGCCAGGTTAGGCCAAGCAGACTGCGGAGCTTACATAGACGCCGAGGGGGAAAGGACCCCAAGCAGCGGTTATTGCAGCGGTCGTGTGCCGGCGATGATCCACCGTCAGTGGTAGGCCAGGAGCCGTATGGGCCCCTGTCAGGTGCCCGATTGGTATGGCCTCTGCCATGCGGACCAGGTTAAACGTGCCATTGTAGATTGTTGAGAGGCCAGGAGATAGTCCCGTGGAACCGACAGATGACGTGGCAGTCTTGTCCTTGTGGATGGGGTGTGTGGTGGGGGTGGGGGGGGTGGTTTGGTTTAAGGGGTTTGTTTAATTGATTTGTGTGTGTGGCTGTGGGCTATGGGGTGGTGGGGTGGGGGTGGTGTGGTTGGGTTGGGATGTTCGGGGGTGGGAGGTATTGTTGTGAATTCTGGCGCACGTCTAGTTTCCTATTATATACTGTTGTTCACGAGGCAGCGTTAGGCGGCTGACACAGCACAGAAAAAGCTAGCTCAAGGAGTGCAGGCGGCACAGCCACGCCTTGGACTCAGACACAAGCGCGGTGTGAGCCTGGACCAAGGACGGCTTGTACCATGGTGACGGTCCGACCGGGTTCACCGGAGCCGTGGCCCAGGTACCGATTCGGTTGGTGGTAGCCCATCGCTTCAGGGTGGAGTTGTGTGCGGGTTATGCGCACGAGATTCCGAGTGGAGCCAACGACCTACGGATCACCAAGACGCAAGGTGAAAGGCTAGGCCCAGCATTTCTAGCTGGCCAAATGTGCATGGTGGGACTGATGTGTGTCTGCTGTGCCGTCCAGCCAGTCGTGGCGGACACCTGTCCAGAGGTGTGTGGTAAGGCGGGGCCGAGGGCCTACAGCCCCACGGAGTACATTGTCTGCCTATCTTAGACGGTGCGCTCTCTAGCAAGAGGGTGGCTGTGGACGATTATGGACCGCTGTTGCGCATTCCCAGCAGCTCCGGAACGATCGAGCGATCCAACTGACGTTAGTAAGACAAACGACGGCCAACTGCGGTAGCGAGCGGAATGCGGTAGCCTTGGTAGGCGGTTCGCCAGTCGGGTGGCCTGACAGATTGGTTGGCCGCCCCGCCTTACTGGAGATTTCTCTCGCGGTGTCATGGCTTTCCTCGAGGAAATGGAGTTAATGGGAGTGCTGCTTGTGATAGAGCAGCGTGTCAGGTGCAGACATCTGGAGAGCCAGCCCGTACCACCCACAGACGCTAGGAGATGTGCCTAGTGTGAACGTTTTCAATGGCACCCTGAAGCAGATTGCTTATAAGATGTTGTCGAACACTCACGTGTGCACTGGAGATCTGGTACACTCCGACACCTACTAGAGGGCGGCGGTGTATCGCGGAAGTCCCACAGGCAGCGAGCCACTGGTTTCGCTTCGCCTTTGCGAGCTCCTGTATGGGCGACGTTTACGGGGGCCACCTTCTCTGGTAGAAGGAGGCCTGGGCGAGGATGGAACCTTAGGCACAAGATCCCTGAGTGTGGTCCGGGGGTCATTGAGTAGCTTGTGTGAGCGCGTTCCGTGACAAAATGCAGGCCTTTGACTTCATCTAGTGCACGAGAATATGTGACGCAGGCGCCTAGCCGACCAAAAAGCAGTGGTACGACCAGAATGCTTGTGATATGACCTTACCGCGGGTGTGCACAGAAAGTGTGGGTCCGTGGGAGTCCGGCTGAACCAATAGCAGGACAATCTTCAAGCATCCTGGGAAAGACCGCATCGTAAGGTCGTGTGCACAAGGCAACTCAACGAGCAGTCAGGCGGGTAACCTGGATTACCTGCTGGACGCACGACCGGGGAAGGCCGAAGGCCTCGCGCGAGCCATGACAAGCATGATGAAGGCCATGCATGGCGGGAGGTATGTGCCCTGTGTCCCCGTGGCAGCCCCTGCCCGAATTAGCAGGTGAGACCTAGGAGAATACGCTCTTGGACATTCTTGGGGCGCCCAGTCAGGGGGCAGGTGGATCCATTCTCTAGCGAGTGATGTGCGAGATTGTGTAAGGACATATCCCTGTATAGGCGCCAACGGTTCCCAGCTGTTGGCAACGGGGTCTGCAGACCCCGTTCTCGCGGTGCATGTGTTCACTAACGTGCCTGGAAAGGACGGAGTGCGCCGTCCATCACGCGGACACCGGGATCGACGCCCCCAATCCGCTTTTCACATATCGGATCGAGCCTCCCGAATGATGCAGCTGCACATGCGTATTAGGAGATTGTACGGAGAATGCTGAGAGAAGGCTTGGTGTCCATTGCGCCGTGCGGTGGCCTAACACGTGCTGGGCCGCGCCTGTAGACCCTTGTCCCCAAGAAGGATGCGGACCGGGGCATCTGCGGATGTGGCCCTTCCGTTTGCGTGGACTACAAGGAGTGGCTCAAGCGCGCTGTGTCCGACGGTCACAGATGCGTACCCAATGCCCCATCGTAAGACCTATGCTCGATCAAGTGTGGCGCGGGGGCGCCAGTAACCTGACGACGATCATGGCTCTGAGCCGAGGGATGTATTGGCAGATTCGCCCATTGAACCGAGGAGGCAAGGGGGACGAGCGCTCTTATTGCTGCCTTGAGAGTCACCCCCATTGTGTGTACTGTAAGACTAATTCCACATGTCATGCCGGGGTTCAGGGCATGAAGAAGTGCCGCCCCTGCCACTTTTCAGTCGGATGGTGCCAACAGCGCTGGCTTTAAGGGACCCTTGAAGGGTACCGGCTGCGTACCTGGACACATAGACGTTTTCATCCCACCTGGAAGACCACCGTCCAGCACCTGATGCAGGTGCTTGGACGTATACCGCCAGCGGCTGAAACCATCAAGCGGATAAAGTGCCAGCTGGGGCTATGAGTGAGGTCCACTCATGGGGCACCGGGGAGGTGGGGGGGCCTTGAATCCAGAGCCCGAAAAGTGGATGCCATCGCATCCTGCCGCACCCCCGCAGGACCAAGAGCAGGTGTATGTGCCTTCTTGGGCAACCGCTGGGTCCTATAGGAGTTTTGTTCCACACTATAGTAGCCTGGCAAAGCCCCTGACAGACCTCACCAGAAGAGTGCCCTCGCGCATTCAATGCACAAACGACTGCGAGACGGCCTTTCCCAAGCCCTCAGGCCACCTTGTCCAGCTCCCCATTACAACAAGCCGCCGACTTTCACCCGGAAAGTTTATATGAAAAACCGACGCTATTTACTTTTTGGCCCGGTGCAGGCCACCCGGGGCCCAAAAGGGGGAAAACAGGAACATCCCTTAAATTTAACCGGGCCGGGAAGCTTCTGCCGAGGGAAGGGTTGGCCTATTCCCCCAAAGGAAAAAAAAATTTCCTGGCGAAAGGCTGCAGCCACGCGGGGCCCCCACAATCAAATACGGGCGGCATTTCATTTTTTGGAGACAGACCACAACCCACTGACGGGGTTTACACACTTTCCCCGGAAAACCAAAGGGGAAAGGTTCTACCTGGACCCGGGTCGTTCCAGCATTCAACTTCTTAAATTCGCCACGGAAGGGCCGAGACCCAGGGAAAAAAACCCCCATGGGGTTTCCCCCGACAGGGGGAGGGGTCGCGGGGCACCTGGGGGAGAAAACAGGGGGGTTTTTTCTGCCCCCTAGCGCCCTCAAAAGGGGGGGGGGTGTGAAGAAAATTGACTAAAAAATGCCCAGACCTCTCTCCAACCAAATTTCTATTCGAACACAGCGTCCCCCACATATTATGTGACGAAAACAGCCTAGTCCGCCGGCCCGCTTGAGGGACGACGGCCTGACTTGGGGTGTATCTCGACGTTGCGCTGCCCACTAGGGGGATCTCAAGGTCAACCAGATACTGTTCCACTGTTAACCCTTGCCCACACTGGCACAGGGAAACAACAATGCTGCCACCAGTTCGCTCGTTTAGTTATAAGACCGGTCCGTTACCGACTTATAGCAGGGTCAGGAACCAACCCTTGGGTAGCTATATACTATAGACCGAGAATTAGGCGTGTGAGGCCGTTGATCAAGACAGACTAACTCAGATTAAAGATTTAATGAGTTTAATTAGCCTTGAAGGGCACACTAGACAGGTAATATGTACAAGATGGATAATAATATACAGGTCAGAGAGAGGTGCAAATACAATTATGGATTACAGACAAAAGGCAGTTAAAATAAGTCAAGTTACCTTGTTGCTTGGGGCCCGGCCGCATGGGGGGCATATGTGGCCTGGCTGCTGCGTGCGGATGTCCTGGAACTGTTCTTAGGTGGCCCCCCTCCTGGATCAACGAAAGAGCCAACCCTGGCTCTGGCTTATATCTGTGAGGGGACAGCCCACGTGGCAGCCCCCTACACACCCCTGGGACGGTCTATGAACTCCTCCCACTCAGGTCAGGCAGTTTCTGATACAAACCCAAAAATGGACTATAACTCGGCAGGGCCTTGGCACAGAACCGAGCCGGTAGCATCATCAGAACCGGCTGGATCTACCCAACGCCTGGATATGAGACACGCCTATCTTATGGACTCCCGGGGTCCGGTTGTGGATATCTCAGTCCCCCTGCGCCTTGGAAACCTGGAAATGGGCCTGTGCGTGCGGGGGAGTTCCATATTTTGAGATATGAACTCGCCATGCACCAGTTATGAGCTGGTCGCCTATAAATCGATATGAAATATCGGAGACGACCCGACTGGGTTGGATTGAGCAAAGTCTTTGAAGCTTGCGAGCTTGGACCAGCATTTGTTCAGTGCTAATTAGGTTACATGAGGATCCTTTCATGGGTTGACCCCATGCTGTGGTGACTTCCTACAAAGGCATTGGGGAAGAGAACTGTGCTGATTAACATGTAAATTGAGCTTGTCCTGTGGTGGGGGAAGCTGTGTTCTGACTAGATTAGGTTGGAGAGTGGTCTGTCATTTTGAGTCAATTTTCTTCACACATACCGCATGGCGAACACTGTAAAATTGAAGCACAAAAAACAATGGCAGAACTGTGTTTTTTCCCTATTTTCATGGCCCAATACTAAAAAAACTATTGAACACCTGTGCGCCCAAAATGCTCAAGTACACCCCTAGTTGAGATCCATGAAGGCTGTTGAATCCAAAATGGGTACAACTTCTGGAAGGCTTTACCTGTTCTGGTACTTTTGGTGCTTTGCAAATGCAGCATGGCACCCACCAAAATTTGCGTTATATGGGTGGGGGAGCAGAGTGTATAAGGGTGTGTTATATGGGTGGCGGGAGCAGAGTTTATAAGGGTGTTTTATATGGGTAGAGGGAGCAGAGTGTATAAGGGTGTATTATATGAGTGGGAATAGCAGAGTGTGTAAGGGTGAGTTATATGGGTGGGAGTAGCAGAGTGTATAAGAGTGCGTTATACACTCTGCTCCCTCTACCCATATAACGCACTCTATACACTCTGCTACTCCCACCAAACCACCCTACACACCGCTATTCCACTCAATAATAGCACCCTTAACACCGCTCCCTCTACCCATATAAGGGTGTGTTTTATGGGCGGGAGGATTGAATATGGCAGCTAAAGAGATTCAGTAATTGCTGAGATCCTTCACTATAGAGCCATCAATGAGAGAGGAGCAGAGAGAAGCACAGGCAGCCAGTATCACACACCTCAGGGGAGAGTGAGCACATAGAGCACAGGACAGGAATCGCAGCACAGGGGTCTTGTTCTGACAGAGGTTGAACCAAATGCAGGAAGCCAATCACAGAAAAGGGGCATGGCCTGACCCCAGGCTGCAGAATTAGTTCTAGACACAAAAAGATTAGCTAATAATGCTTTAAATGATTTAGGTAATACAATGGCACAAAGAGACTTCCAACAGGACAGTACACCATGCCACAAAGGTCCTTTTGTCATGGATTGGTTACAGAAACATGATAGCTACATCATAATCCTGTAGAGCACTATGGGACAAGGAATAGCCAGGGCAGGAGTGAAGGGTAGACAACGGTAGGGGACCGCATGGGGCGACACTTCATCCCAGGCAGAAAATAGGGAGCAAGGAGGCATAGAGTGGGTTGAATTTTCTACAGGGGCTGCTATGTGACTTATTTGCCTAGAGCACAGGTGTCAAACTGCCGACCCTCCAGCTGTTGGGAAACTACAACTCCCATCATGCATTTGTATAATCTATAACAGTGGGCATGATGGGAGTTGTAGTTTCCCAACAGCTGGAGGGCCGGCAGTTTGACACCCCTGGCCTAGAGCAACAGAATGCCTTGTCCAAGTCCTGGGAACAATAGACTTTCCAAAGTATATCAGGTCCTTTAACTAATTTGCAGTAACTGCAAAACTATCCTGTCCACAAATGTCACAACAATTTGCTGTGGCAGATGTCTCTAATAATATGGCCACCCAGTGTAATTCTGTTATGATGTCACAGTTCAGCTTGTATTCTTTTTTTTCCTTGGCAGTGTTCATTTATGGTGATGCTACAATAGTGTATCCATTTAGATCTTGTGTTCTGTTGGGATGATATCACAGAACTGTTTCTATGTTTCCCTAAGGAAGGGAAGAGCTCTCCTTAAGGAGAGCACCGAACGAACGGCTTGTAGAGTCATAATGCAGCATCTGATATGCAGATGCTAAGTAGAGGGCGAAAAGGCAAAACAAACTCTACAAGTCGTTCGTTCGGTGCTCTCCTTAAGGAGAGATCTTCCCTTACTGAGCTACTCAATGCCTCCCACACAGCCAGCCAGTATCGCTCTGCTCTGCACTGAAGAGGGACAAAAATCCCGAAACAGCATTGTCTGCAGATGAGAGATACTGGCTTGGCTAAAAAATCCTTTTTGCTTTCTCAAGACTCGGTGGATCAAAAGCAAATTGAGGATTTGTTACATCCAACAGAGGGCGCTGTGGGCGTCTCAGCCCCTTTCCCATAATGCCTTGTGATATGTTTCCCTAAGAAATAGTTTTCTTGTGTTTCTTTGTTCTTAGGCTATGTTCACATGGCATATTGCGGCGTATACTGTCCGCACCACAATACGCCAGATGTTTTAGAAGTACACTCTGGACAAGTTGCAGAATGAAAATAATATTTTTAACATACAATACGTGCTTTAAAATCAAGCCCACTCCAAGAAAATTTTATAACTGCATATATTTTACATTCCACTTCACAATTATTTTTTTGGTCTTCTTTGGTTTCTTACCACATTATATGGTAAATTGAATGGTGCCAAGCTAAGTACATCTTGTCCAACAAAACAAGCCCACATATGACTATGTTGACTGAAAAATACGTTATGGTTCTTGGAAGGTAACGAGAAATAAATTATATTTAAAAAAGGAGCAAAACTCATTTCATCAGTGGCTTAAAAGGGCCGTATATTTTTTTAACAGATCAGCTTTAATGTTAGATTTCTTGCATTACACGACTGCTATAACGCATGGCCACAATTCTTTATCTGTGATGTTTTTTTTTTATCTCTGCAGAATATGGTGATGGTCTGTGCCAACTGTTAACAAAGCCTTGTGTTAACCTAAAGCCTCAAACAATGGGACTTGCAAAAGATGCCTGGGAAATAGCAAGAGAGTCTATCACTTTAGAGAAAAAGCTGGGTCAGGGCTTCTTTGGAGATGTCTGGAGAGGTATGACTTTATTTGTTGTTTCAATAACTTAGAAGCCATCCCTTAATGCTTTGTGGTTATCGTCCTGCACTCCCTGCAAAACCAGATTGGCCTTAGTAAAGTAAAGGAGATTGTTGCTCTTTGTGTTTAAGCTCCCCTTAAGTTTAGGAAATGTGGTATATCCTATTAGTTAAGTGGCATTTGAGAAGGTATTTTTTTTATTATAAGTGGACACTTCTTTTAAGTTTTTTTTAAACTATTATATGTTTAAATCTCATGTAACTGAAACATGGCTCCAGCAGATACTGCTTCATCTGCTGCTCTTACCTATGTTTACCTACAGTTCACCCACACCCCCAGACCTGAGAATAGGCAGGGTGGAGGAGTGGGCATACTAATTTCTCCACACTGCACTTACCAGGTCATTCCTCCTGCACCCTCCCTCCTTTGAGGTTCCACTTTCGGCCATTTTTTCTCGGTTGTATACAGATCCCTCTGCTCACCCCGCGAGTTTCTTAATCATTTTGCTGCCTGACTCCCTCACTTCCCCGCTAGTGAAATACCCACACTCATAATGGGCGATTTCAACATCCCCATTGACGACCCCCACCTCTCAGTTTCTTTCACTAACATCCTCTCTTGGCTTCTCCAAAAATCACAGACTCTGCAACTCACAAGGATGGGAACTCGGTTGATCTCATTTTCTGTCGCCTCTGCTCAATTTCTAACCCAAAAAATTCTCCTTTTGCGCTTTCTGATCATAACCTAATCTCTTTCATTATCATTAATTCTCAGCTTTCTCTGGACACACCTGCCACATATTCCAAAATCTCCACTCTATAAACACTCAGGAACTCATAGACACCATACAGTCCTCACTGTCCCCAATCTCCTCCCTCTCCTGACCTGCCTGTCAAACAATACCAAGAAATTCTCGCAACCACCCTGGCCATACTGGCAGCACTTACACACTGCACCAGACGCTGGCAGCCTTGGCACACACCACAGTCACACTTTCTGCATTGATGTCCCTGGTGTGCTGAGCGTCTGTGGAGAAAGTCAAGGCTACCTGCAAACTTTTTCCACTAAAAATTCATGCTCAGGACTTTCCACACTGCACCAAACAAGAGTATTTCACTTCCCTCAACTCAACTTTTCACAATTACCCAAAACGCCTGTTTGACACCTTCCACTCCCAGTCACTGACCTTTGTGCTGAAGACCTGGCCACCCAGTTCAAAGACAAAATCGACAATATCTGGCAAAACATTGCATTGCAATCCCCAAATAACACCCCTCCTGTCCCTCTCCACATGTCCTCTAGTCTTCTCTCAGCTCTTGACCCAACGACAGGAGAAGACGTATCCATGCTTCTTCTGTCTACTCACCCCACCACCTGCTCTAGTGAACCTAAACCCTTCCACCTTGTCCAGTCTATTTCTCCAGCTGTCATCTCTCATTTAACCTCTCTCTCCCCACTGGGATCTTTCAATCTTCATTTAAACACTCAGTTGCTTTATTACTAAAAAAGCCCACTCTGGGCTGCTAATTACCGACCAGTCTCTAACCTTCCCTTGATCTCTAAACTCCTGGAACGCTTGGTCTACTCTCGCCTAACTTGCCATCTCTCTGCAAACTCTCTTCTCGATCCTCTACAATCAGGTTTTCATACCCTACACTCAACCGAAACTGTTCTCGTTAAAGTCTCTAATAACCTCCTCACAGCTAAATCTCAGGGCTACTACTACATTGCTACTGCTTCTGGATCTCTCTGCAGCATTTGACACTGTTGATCACCATCTTCTCCTCAGCATGCTCTGCACCATTGACCTCCAGGACACTGCCCTCTCTTAGTTCTCATCCTACCTCTCTGACCACTCCTTCAGTGTCTCATTTTCCGGTTCTACCTCCTCTCCTCTTCCTCTTGCTGTTGGGGTTCCTCGGGGATCAGTTCTAGGTCCTCTCCTCGTTTCATTGTACATATTGTACATTGGACAAACCATCAGTAGATTTGGCTTCCAGTATCATCTCTATGCTGATGACACCCAATTATATACCTCCTCCCGAGACATCACTCCTGCCCTGCTACAAATCACCAGTGACTGTCTATCCGCAGTCTCTGACATCATGTCCTCTCTCCATCAGAAACTAAACCTCTCTAAAACTGAACTTTATGTCCTTCCACCATCTATTAACCAACCTCACGCTGCTATTTATGTCTCAGTGTGTGGCACCACCATTTCTCCTAGGCAGTAGGCCCGCTGTCTTGGAGTTATACTAGATTCTGATCTGTCCTTCACCCCATATATCCAATCCCTTGCTCGCTCCTGTCACCTGCACCTCAAGAACATCTACAGAATCCATCCTTTTCTCACTGTGAAAACAACTCAATCTCTTCTTACTGCTCTTATTCATTCTTGTCTTAACCACTGTAACTCCCTGCTTATGGGTCTCCCTCTCTGCAAACTCTCCTCTCTCCAGTCTGTCCTGAATGCAGCAGCCAGGCTCATGTCTCTTTCCAGCCGCTATACTGATGCCTCAGTGTCAGTCACTGCACTGGTTGACCATTCAGTATAGAATACAACATAAACTAATCACTCACCCATAAAGCTCTTCATAGTGCTGCACCCCCCTACGTCTCCTCCCTCATCTCTGTCTACCACCCTACCCGCTCTCTCGACTCTACTGATTATCTTAGATTACACACCTCAGTCACCTGAAACTCCCATGCCCGTCTCCAAGATTTTGTACATGCTGCACCAGTTCTCTGGAACATGTTATCCCATATGATCAGGCACACTCACAACCCTCAGAGTTTTAAGTGTGCTCTGAAAGCTCATCTTCTTAGACAAGCCTACCAAGATCCCTAATTGTTAACCCCCCCAAATTCTGTCACAGATTCGTCACTTCCTGAACTTTGGCACCCACATGCACTTATTTGTATATAGTTGCACGGTCTGGGTGGCAGGATCATCTAGTTTTTTATGTAAACCACCCCATATTTATGTCACATGGCTGGACCATTGTAAACCAAGCACTTCTCACCCTTCATCTCACCCATACACCCTAATAGATTGTAAGCTCTTGGGAGCAGGGTCCGGACACCTCGTACTTATACCCTTTAAATTGTAAAGTGCTGTGGAATATGTTGGCGCTATATAAATATAATTAATTAATATTAGTATTCTGTGTTTAAAGTCTACAGTCTGTTGTGCTAATTGTATGTTCACATGCTGCAGTTTTTTTGCTGAAAATGTCAAGGTGAATGTCCTATTGCAGAAATCCATGTACATTCTAAGGAAATAACCCCTTTGAGATACAGGAGATGTTGTTTTTTTTTTTTAGCCACAAGAAATTCCGCAATAAATTGTGAGCATATGCTTATAATACAATTGTTGCCAATATTCAATTCTATGCTTCAGAGCTTGTTAACTAGGGAAACATGTTAAAAGTTACAATCAAAAGCTAGGTTTATAGGTAATGGAACAGTACACAAATGGGCAGCTGTCTCTCCTTACAATGATATCTGTGAGATCATAATTTTATAACTTTACTATACACCTTGACCTCAAAATTGAAAGTGAGGCAGCACTACAATAACCATATACATTCATCATTCACCCATGTCTTTATAATCAGAAACATTTTAGCCCCTCCATGGAGCCATTTTAAATCTCAAAGAAAAGATGAAACATTGCTGTTTGTAAAGGCATGGGGGAATAAAGAATGTATATGGTTATTGACTATGTTGTAGTGCCTTGCTTTTCTATTTTAAAGGTATTTAACCCCTTAAGCCTGAAAAGTAGTTAATGACCAGAAATTTTTTTTAGTTTTTGCCTCCTTGCGTTTCAACAGTTGTAACTTTTTTATTTTTTCAATGATGCAGTTGTATGAGGCCTCGTTTTATTCGAGACAAGTTGTACTTTACGGGGGAATACTTTAAGTTCACTTAAAAAAAAATACTGCAATTATTTATATTTTGTAAAAAAGTTTTCTCTTTTTTGAAATTTTTTTTTTACACCATTCATATTTCACACTTAATAACTTGTTAGTTAGTTTTTTTGTGTGTGTAATTTATGCACAATTATTTTTTATTTATTTTATTTATTTTTTTCTTTTTTTTTAACACTTTTTTTTTTTACTTTTTTACTCCCATGAAGGGAGAACTGTTTTACATTTTTTTTTTATACTTGTAATGTTTTAAATTTTCATTACAATACATTCAAATCTGTGCATTTTGACACAGGAGTGATCTGACAGCACACGGGTCCTAGTCATGGTTAAAAAAACCAGACAGTTCTGGGCCACTTGGTCCCCAGGACTGTTTGTGCCCTTTCCCCCGGGCTCTTCGGGTCCCCGGGTGTTCCGATCACCGCAAGCAGGTGAACCCTTTAAATTGCAGTGCGGAAAAGCACCGCCGCAATCAAAGGGTTTAAAGCACGGGGTTGCGGGGGTTCCCCTCCCCCCCCCCTTGCGCAGGAGATGCTCTGGACAGGGCTTGTATACAGCCCCATGGCAAAAAAGCCGCCGCGGGCGCCGCAAACCCCGATGTCTGCAGCGACACCAAAAACGTCGTAGCGAACGACCCTCACTGGCTGACGCACTGGCGGTCGTTAAGGGGTTAAAGACACAGAATGTATGACACAGGCGTGTATGAATGAGGCTGCGCCAGATATCTGGCGTCTGTAGTCGTATGCCCAAACTTGATGCATTCTGCACCAGACACAACACTTTTGAATGCGCCCAGTTTGCAGGGGCAAGTAGCACTAGAATCATGATTGTGCCGTAAGTTTGGTGCACAACTGGCGTACACATCCATACCAGTTTCAAAGTTACTGCTGAGAAAAAATTTTAAAACCGAAAACAGACAATGATAAAGGCTTTTGAGAACTTTCATTCTATGGGCCCTTCAACACCCTCAAAAGCTTTTTAAGCTATGTTTTCCCCTTTTTTTTTCTTCCTCCATAATACTGTGGTTCACAAACATAGGATTGCCCTTAATTCCTTCATGTTGTACAAGTACATTATGGGTGGGTGGGCTTAAATGCAAATTGTCATACAGTAATGGCGTGCACTCAGTTTTTTTTAACATACAACTGACATCCTGGTACAACAGCCAGGATAAGAGATAACTCTAGTCTCGGCTTTTTAGCCTACCCCCAAATGCAACTGCTTGACAGAGACTATCACCCCATCTTTAGCCCCATAACATATTCACAGGGTGCCAGTGTGTTGTCATGGCAGCCAAGGACCTAAAGAAGGTCCTCAGGCCTTCCATCTTTGTGCCAGAGGCAGGGCCTTAAGGGAAACTGTCAGAATTATGGAAAAAACAATGAAAACAAAATAAGCAGTGCACGAATAATAATCTAGAAAAAACTCAAAAAAGTGAATAAAAAGTAAGAGAAAATATAGAAAATGTAAGCAAAAAAGGAAATTGCTCATTAAAATAGCTTATTATGTAATAAAGAAGTTTGATTTTGCCACATCCATAATGATAATGATCTGTACAATTAACACAGGCCACGGTGAAAAATTAATAAATAATAATCAGAAGAAAACAGAAATTCTGTTTTTTGGTACTTCCCCCTGAAATATTTTTTTTTAAAAAGAGTCATGTACAAGTCAAACTGTAGCTTGCTTCTTGAAAAAGCGGCTCCATCAACATAACAATAAAATAGTTATCAAGTTATTAGTAATTAAAGGGGTTTTATCATTTCATTAAATGGCCTTCAGAATAAGGGGGACAGTGAAAACAAGCAACTTTGCAATTGGATGTCATTAGCAAAGCTTTTATTCTGTATTCCCTTTTCTTGTGTTTTTGTTTCATGTAACCCTTTGGTTTAACCCCCCGGTCCCTCCTCTTCATTTCAACGAGAGCCATTTACATTTTTGTACACCCCCGGCGAATTCTGGGGCTGTGCTCTCATCAGGAAGGGACCCTACATTTTTACTTTATACAGGCAGAAGAAACAGAATTACATGAAGGGGTTACCAATCAAAAAAAGCACAAATTTTTGTCAAACCCCGACTCAGTTAGGGGGGGGTAGCATTTTCTCTCTCCAACCCAGCAGAAAAAAAACTGCAACAGATTCACATGAGAAAACATAACAGTTTTTCCCGTGCCTAATTCCCCCATAAAGGAGAAGTATGCCGTTAAAGCATATCCCGCTGTGGGGGGAAAGCCATTGCTCAGTCTAGATTAATGCAGCCGGAAAAAAAATTCAGCTCTTACAAAATAAGACGAAGGGAAAGACACAGTGCATGTGGACTCAGAGAGGGGGGGGGTGGGGGGGGATCTCGGGGCCAGCATGCACAGTGAAGGGGGGGGGATGATGTCACCCAGCGGGAGGGGGAAAAAAGCCCCTGATTTTCCAGAGTTGAGAAGCTGAGAACAGTGTGAATCAGCCGAACTAAGGAAGCGATACATCCCCTTTAAGTCATTAAAAGGACCATATCATATGGAAAATGCAGTCCAATCTACAGGCACCTTGTTATACAGCAAAATGAGCTGAGCAGATTGATCATTTTATCATATGACATATTTTATGGGAAACAAATCAGTTAATCTAGAAATGTATTTATTGAATCCTCTGCTCAATCTGGATTTAGGAGTCCAGTGGGCGGTCTCATTCAGTGATTGACAGCTAACTCTGTATGCCTGGTCATATAAAGGAAGGCTGACATCACTGATTAGGACTGCCCACTGGACTCCTGAGCCCGAAATAAGCAGAGGTTTCAGTAAGCAAGTTATTAGTTCTACTGAATCTTTTCCCACAAAACTATATATTCATCTTCTTAGCTTACCTTGCTATTATAACATGCAGCCTGCAGATTTGACTGCATGTTAAAAGTGATGGATTCCCTTCAAGGTGACAAAAAAGCTTTGCTTTTTAATAGGGTTTGTATGCAAAAAACATACTTTTAGAACTATTTCATAGCTGTAACTGTACTGACCTTACAAAAAAGATATTTATGCCACAATATGAAAGACACAAATATTAAATTGTCAAAACAATGGTGGAATTGCAGTTTTGTTCCATTTACCCCAAAGAAGATTTAATAAAAGTTGAATCAATCATCTTATAGGTACATTAGTAAAGTGGCAATTTCACCTCATCCCTAAAAGCATTACCCATCCAGCTACATCTATGGAAAATAAAAAAGATAAGGCTTTTGCAGTGAGACAATAAAAATCTAAAACAAATATGACTGTACTTTTAAGGTCCAAAAGAGCTTCATCCTTGGGGCTTGTCCCCACAGCAGGTTTAACAGACAGTTTTTGGATTTGAAAACCATCTGTAAAGCTACTGTCAACCTTTTACATTGATTTAAATAGAAAATAAGTGCAGCAGTCCACACTGCACGGATTTTCCGCCTGACGGTTTTTGACACCGCCGGCATTCCTAAAAACTTAGAACATGTTCATTCTTCCGCCCAGTTTTCAGGCAGAACATATACATGTCAGTGGTTGAGGGGGACAGGCAGATCTGTAAACCTCAGACAGAACTGTCCCCCAAAACCAGGTACAAGATGCCAAAATACCGTCCAGATTCTTTTAATCAGAATCTGGCCAGTATTTTAACCTGCCGTGTGGAAGCAGCCATAGGAGTTATATTTACTGATCTGCCTATTGTAAGAAGAATACATGGCGTACGTGGTGGTGATTTCTAATTTTGACACAACGCATTTTCTTCTCTCACTAACAAGGCACGTGGAATGGCACAACTAAAGTGGCTGTGAAGACCCTTAAAACAGGTACTATGTCCCCAGAAGCATTTTTGGAGGAGGCTCAGATCATGAAGAAGCTTCGCCATGATAAACTGGTCCAATTATATGCAGTGGTTTCTGAGGATCCCATATACATTGTCACTGAATATATGTCACAGGGTGAGTTTATAAAACAGGTTTCTGACCCATGTTGCTAGATTTGATGTGATGTTTATACTAGTGACCATTTCATCTTCGCCATGACACACTTCTTTGGTTCTCGCCTCACTATTATGTGCTGTCTTTACACACAACTCAGTAAACC